>PVJS01011374.1:0-45898 GCA_004027185.1 Glis glis | reverse complement strand
ATCCATCACATAAACAGAACTAAAGACAAAAATCACATGATCATTTCAATAAATGCTGAAAAAGCATTTGACAAAATCCAACACCCATTCATGATAAGAACACTGCAGAGAATTGGAATAGAAGGAACATACCTCAACATCATAAAGGCAATATACAATAGGCCCACAGCCAACATCATACTGAATGGGGAAAAACTTCGAGAGTTCCCTTTAAAAACAGGAACAAGACAAGGATGTTCGCTGTCACCACTCCTTTTCAATATGGAGACGCTCTTTCAATGCTTTCATAATAATTTTACTTTTATTCTCGCACATAGGATCCAACAATACTGCTTCTCTGAGTATATTTGAAGGGAATGAAATGAGTCTGCTGAAGAGACAATGTCCATGTTCACCACGGCATTCACCGCTACAGCCAAGATATGGGATAAAGCTCCACCAGCGGCTGAGTGGATAAGGAGAATGTATCTACACACAGTGAGATACTATTCAGCCTCAAAGAGAAAAAAAAGAAAAAAAAGGAAATCTTGCAATTGCAACAACATGAATAGACCAGGAGGACATTGCAAATATCACATGATTTCCTATGTGAAATTGTAAAAACTCAAACTCCAAGAAGCAGAAAGAAGAATGATTACCAGGGATTGAGGGTTGCAGATGGAGGATGGGGAGATATTGTTCAAAGGATACAAAATTTCAGTTGATAGAAGGAATAAGTTCAAGAGATCTATTGTAAAACATGGTGATTACAGTTAATAGCCAAGAGAGTATATGTTAAGTGTTCTTACCACACAAAATATAAATAACAATACATATGTGAGATAATAGATATATAATTAGCTTGATTTAACATTCCACAATTTATACATATATCAAAACATCATGTTGTACAACATAATTTTGTCAATTTAAAAAGTAAAAAGAACTTATTTACTTCAAAAAAGTCAATTGTAAAAGTGATTATTAAAGTCATGAAAATAACTTCAAGTGCTAAAATGTCTTTAGCCCAGATCCATTTGACTCATGAGAATTAAGTTTTCAATAATCGCACCACAGACTGGACTAGAAATAGAGAGAAACGAAATTTTTCATACACGTGGTTGCAAAACAACTGGATGCCTCAGAACCACAAAGGTTAAATAACTTTTTCTAGTTTCATGTCTATAAAATGAGGATGTTGGACTAGGTGAAATCTCTATTCCTATAGAGAATTAACACTGCCATTCTCATTAGCCTTCCTGCCAAGTAATATCCTGCATTATTGCTGGAAAATCTCGGGTGCTAGAGCAGACAACTTGAAGAGCCGGCCCCTGCTGTATTAAGAAGAGGAAACGTTTGTGCCATAGTCATTATGAAGTCGAAAGGTCCAACAAAGTTCTTTGATGTTTCAGCTGTGCTAATCACACACCCATCCTCCCCTCTCAGCTCCAGCCAACTGACAATGGAGAGTTCCAAACAAGAGCCAAATAAACGTGGTGTTGATTTCCATGCCAACTTTATCACTGGTAAAATGGGAATGGAGAAAGCTCTGTGACCCACTATCTCCCATCTTGTTCTTTTATTTGCTAACAACTTGTTCCGGTCAGCATTCTTGAAGCTATAATCTAAAAGACTGACCACGTAACCTAGAGGAAAGAAGATTTATTTTCTTATGGTTTCTAGTTCAGTCTTTGTGAGGCCAGGGACCACGGATCTCAGGGCATGGCAGCAGGAAGCAGAGAGAGAGAGAAAGAGAGAGAGAGAGCGAGAGCACATGGGTTGTGCTCACATCATGGAGGCTGGAAGCAATAGAGAGAGCAGGGGGAGGTGGATCCAAATATAACCCCCAAGCCACATCCTACAAGCCTACTGGGTACCACCCAGGTAAATCTATTACAATGGATTTACCCACTGCTGGGATTACAACCCTCAAGACTAGATTGTATCAACTCCAAACACCAATTTATGAGCTCTTCAAGGGGTCATCCTATATCTAACCATAACACAGCTTTATTGAGGTTACTGTTGCCATAAAATAAACAAATATTTAAAGTCTAGGATTTGAGGTTTTGACATATATACACACCTACAAAACCTTCAGCACAATCAAGACAAGGAACATATCCATCACCCACAAACAGCTTTCTGGAGGCCCTTCATTCCTCCCCCCACACACACACACAACCACATCTACTTTCTGTCACTATGATTAGTTTGCATTTCTTAGATTGCCTCAGAAATGGAATTATGCAGAATGTACTCTTTTCGTCTGTCCTCTTTCATGGTGTGTAATTAGTTTGAGTGTCTCTGTGTTATAACATGTATCAATAGTTCATTCCTTTCCATTGCTGAATCTTTCATTGTACAGTTTTAATAAAGTTTGTTTATCCATTCATTTGATGATGAACTTTTAGGTTGTTTCCAATTTGGGGCTATAACGAATAAAGTTGCTCTGTTTTTATATTAGAATTTACATATGGTCAGCTGCTTTCATACCTAAATCTGGAATGGATGGTTCCTATGATAGATGGACATTGAATTTTTTAAGAAACTGACAAACTACTTTCCAAAATGGGTATACCATTTTACATTACCAATATTAGCCAATGAAATGTCCCATTCCCCCCACAGTCTCAGCAACATTTGATATGACCAATGTGTTTCCATTTCAGCAATTCTAATGGGCAACATCCCGTTGTGGTTTTAAGTTATATTTCCCTGATGATTAATGATGTTGAGCATCTTTTCATGTCATTATATTCCATCCATATCTTCTTTGGTAAAGATGGTTCAGCCGAAATGTCCCTTTCTCTTCTTAAAGGTTTCCCCTGATCACCCAGACCAGGTTTGTTGTCCTTGGTATCCTCTCCCACAACTGCAGAGGTCACACAGCCAATTAGAGGTGTATCTGGGATTCAAGCCTAAAGAGCTGGTGCTGAAGTCTACATTCAAAAGAGCTCAGCTCTACGGGTCACTCACTGATGGAGCCCATAACTATAAGTCAATTCTCCAATGCTTGTTTAAGGGGTACCCTGAGATATAGCTTATGTTTCCTTTTATGTCTTTTTTTCTTTCCTTCCTTCTTTCTTTCTTTTTTTTTTTTTTGTATTGAGGATCAAACCCAGGGCCTCACACGTGCTGTTCAAGTGCACTACCGCTGAGCTACAGTCCCAGCCCATACGTGTGAGATTGCTGAGGTTATGAGAAGTCATACATACTTTGAAAAAGCCATAAAGGTTGAATATTGCACGCTCTATATTTGATGCCTGAGAACTAAAATGCAGAAAACTGCACAAAGGAGGTCAAACTTCCATTCCCTACAAGGAGGATGCTTCCTGTCTTCCCCCAATAAGTGAATCGGTGATTGTTATATATTCTTAAACATCTGAACAGCGCCACAGGGATCCATAAAGCCTGATTTTCCTCTGATCTCTTTGTTTCAAGCCCTTCTCCTCATCGTGTGCATAATCACCTACATAAATGATGTCGTGGACTTCGCACCCTCCTGAAGAGTGGGTACCACAGTGATATTTCCTATAAAACTGGCTGTCATGTTGCAATTAGAGGAACAATAAATCTCACCATCTTGATGGCAGCCTGTGCAGCTGAAACCAGGACACAGTGATGGCTCTGAGAAAACGGGATCTTTGACAGCCTAATTTTAACACTGTCAATTTATTCAGCTTTTTTCTTAAAACTCAGTACTTCAGATGCATATTACTTTCTCCATAAAATATCACCTTGAAAACAGTTAATAATCCAGGTGCTTTTATTTTTATTTTTAAAAATGGTTAATACAATAAATGTACGAGATGCTGTAACCAGATAGTTCTCTCATCTGGGAGTTTTGTGTGATCGCTTCAGTCTCAACGTCGGGTATCAGAGAGCAGGGGCAGCAATTTAGAGGCACTGCCAGTAATCTGGAGGCCAGAGAGTCAGCAGCAGAATTGGATATGGTTTGGGAGCATGCTGGACTTTTATTTGAAGCAGAAACTTTTTCATCAAGCAATAGTCTTTTTGCTTTAAAACTTTAAAAAAATTAAAAATTCTTGTTATTGCAAAAATGTAAGTCTTTAAGCTGAAGCTCACTGGTAAGGGAAAATGTGTTGTTGTTTTTTTGTTTTTGGTGGTACTGGGGAATGAACCTAGGGGCATTCTACCTCTGAGCTACACCCCCAGCCCTAATTTTTTATTCTTTATTTTGAAACAGGGTCTCACTAAGTTGCAGAGGGCCTCACTAAGTAGCTGAGTCTGGCCGCGAACCCAGATCCTCCGGTCTCAGCCTCCAAAGTACTGGGATTACAAGCGTGTGCCACCATGCCCGGCTGTGTTGTTTGCTTTTTAAGTAATGCTGATATTTGTGGTGATGATGACGATGATGACAACTGAGTTAACAGTCCTCACTATTCAGAAGACACTGTCATAAGTGCTTTGTATATACTGCCTAACTTAATTCCCTTAAGTACAGCATAGGACTTTACATTTTACAGATGTAAACACTGAGGCACAAAATAACTTGGCTAAGGTCACACAGCTAATATCAGTCATAGCTATCACAGCAACGACATTTTCCCACTTCTTAGCCATAGCTACCAATGAAGCCCAAGCCAACGAACCCCAGAGTAAGCATTTTCTCATTTGATCCTCACCAAAAAAAAAAAGATCAGGTAGCTCTTTGTCTATTTGTTGTTTGTATGAGGCAACTGAGGGTTATCGAGCTCAATCATTTCTCCATAAAACACTGAGGACTATAGAGATCAATAACTTCTCCATTAAAACACACTCTTCCCATTACCTAATTATTTACCCTATACTCAAATATGTATCAGTGCATTAAAAGATGTTTAGTTTTTGACCATTTTCTAGAGGATACTCTGCTCCAATGGTACTTCATTCCCAATTCATCCCAGCACACATGAAGCCTTTATAGCTAGAAGGACTTGTTTGGCCTTGCTAGAAGCCGTCAAACCTCAGGACCCCAGCCACACCTGACCTGCCAACTGGCAACCATGCTTCTGTGAAGAAGAGTCCCACATGTCCATCATGAGAAACTCTACTAGAGATACAGGGGCTAGGTGAGATGGTGGCATTGGGGGGATTTTCAACGAACCTCCAGCTTTTCCCTGCTACCTCTAATCACCCAAATTGCAACTATGCAGTAGAGGATGAAAGAAGTGAGTATGCATGATCAGTAAGCCTCAGATTGTTAACCCTGTGGTATAACCCATTTCTCTCCTCCAGTACAACTCACATGCAGCTGTATCTCCATGGCAACCAGGGAATGCATCATGAAAATATGTTGCTTTGCCTTTCTACCCATCTGACAGTTAAATTCTTTAACCCCCACCTTTGTCTGAATACAACGGTTTCCAGCACATTTGAACTTATTTAGTGATGAGTCACAAAACCCCAGGAATCACACTGCACTCTTTCAAATCAGGCTCAAGCCAGGCTCACTGAGCCCCAACATCCTTCTTATATTAGGACAGACATACAATACTGGCAGGATTGGATGGAATAATACATAGGGGAAAAAAGGTTATGACAATGATTGACCTTTAGAAAATTTAACAAGTGTTCGCTTCACCATTACAGAGCACCGGGCAACTTGGCATCCCTTTAGTAGTAGAATGCATTGATTAAATGGGACATGTCCCAGTCTTTTAGTCTCAGAGGTCCCCACACTCTTCCCTCTTAGGGACATTGATAGCACATTCCACAGTGTAATGCTCCGATTATGTCTTGCAGTGGACTGCCTGAGGATCATCTGAGAGGCTTGATGGGATAATTAGGGGATATCCAGGTTAGAGAACTTTAGAGTGGAACACGCAGTTTAATAAACCAGCCAACCCCACATGCTGCAAGCTAAGTACCTTTAGTGACTGAAAAGAAATAGCTTTAATTACTTAAGTATCACCTTCTAAATTGCCTCTCTGAGGAAATGAGCTAGGAAGGATTGAAGAAAACCATTTCTTTCCTACCTTTGCATCTTCAGGAACAAAATTAATGAAGTTCTCGCCTCTGCACACCATCCATCTGGGGAAGGACTGCCCAGCTTCCATCTAGGGAACTTGAGATAAGAAACCTGAGTAAGTGATCATGAATGTTCAACTGCTTCATGAGAAGTCCTTCCTTACGAGGCTCAAAATGGAATAAAAGCCAGGAAAACCTCATTCATGTGCTCTCACGGAAGCAAAGCCCTATCTGTAACAAATGGCAAGGCTGGAACTTTTTGCTCGGTATTTTTTAAATGGTGCTATATTCCCACTAACCACAAAGTAATACAAAATCAATACCTCCCACCTTTCCCCAATGCACTCCAGCTAAGCTAAACCCACTGACGTACTGCGACACACATGAGCAACATCTGTACACAGGTCCCCACACCTGCCCCTGTCAACCTTGGGATGCTTCTGTTCATCCCACTCCAGGATCCATCCTCTCACCAGAGCAGGGTCTAGGGTCAAGCCATTCCATAAGATTTTCTCTCGTGGCTTTTGCTTTCACTGATGCCCATCATCAGAAACCCAAAGAACTTGGGTAGAGACTAAATGTTTCATACATATGGATTATTCACTCATTTGTATATGTGTGCTAGAAAATGCTTTCTCCCTATAAATTATTTAAAGACAAAGACTATGTCATACATTTCTTCCATCTTTTCACAGCATGATAGGCTTAGTAAATATTGGTTGGTTGGTTGGTTGGTTCACAATAACGTCTTTGTAAATAAATGTTGCAAGAACACAGTGTTTTAAAGCCAAAGGGGGCCTTAGAGATTTCTCATACAACTTCCTCATTTTTTTATTTTTTTACTTGTTTATTTATTTTAGTACTGGGGATTGAACCCAGGGGCATTCTACCTGTGAGCTACACCCCTAGCAACTTTTTTTTTTTTTTTGGAACAGGGTCTCACTAAATTGCTGAGACTGGCCTCGAACCTGTGATCCTCCTGTCTCAGCCTCCCAAACACTGGGATTAGAGTCGTGCACCACCATGCCCAACTAACTTCCTCATTAAAGTGACCTGATTAATGTCACACAGCTAAATAATAGCCAATCTGGGGCTAGATAGATTTTTACCATTCCTGACACAGAGCATGATGTCTCAGGATTATACTCTATTTGTGATTTGGCCACCTCAGTTCAATAGAGGAAAAGATCAGACTGGGAGTTAGCTAGCATGGAGCAAAGTAATTGTTCTTTCACTAACTCACTTTGTAGCTCTAGGAAAACTATTTAACTCTTTGGCCTCAGAGTCCACATCTACAAAGGGAGGGATGGTAAAGCCCACATAATCTAATTTAGGGTTTGACAAACTGCAGCCCAGAAACTAAATCCAGTGAAAATTTGATTTTTATAAATAAAGTTTTATTGGCATACTTATTCATTTACCAGTTGTGGATGGCTGTTTTCACACTACAGAGGAACAGTTAACACAGAGGCCATATGACCTGCAAGGTCAAAATACTTACTACTTGGCCCTTTACAGAAAAAAAATTTTTTTGACACCTGATCTAATCTATATATAGTATGGTCGTATGCATCTAATAATATGGTTCAAAAGTTTATGCATACAGTACTTGGGAGGCTGAGATCACAGGTTCTAGGCCAACCTCAGCAACTGGATTAGTCATGGTTCTCGAGAGTAACAGAACCCACTTATTATATATATATATATATATATATATATATAAAATAAAAGGGGATTTATCAAATCAGCTCACAGTCTAAAACAGTGTAGTCCCCAGTGGCCACTTGCACACGGAGAGCTGGAGGAACCAACAGCTGGTCCAACAATCCAAGAGCTGGAGTCTCAGAATAGGTGTGGCCAATAATGCAATCCCAGTCCAAATTGAAAAAGCCAGGAAACTTTGTGGAGAAACGGTGATAGTCCAGTTCGAAGAGCCAAAGGGGCTGAAGTCCGATATCCCAGACAAAAGCAGACCCGCTTTCCTCAGGAGGAACCCCACACGCCTCCAAGCCACTTCCTCTTTGCTTTCATCCGGGTTTCCAGCCTATCAGAACAGTGCTGCCCACATTCAGGGCGGGACTTCCCCTTCAATCTAGCCTTCCACATGCCAATCATCTCATTAACATACCCAAAGTCACATAATCTTAGGTGCTTTATAATCCAGTCAAGTTGACAATCCACATTAACCATCATAGCAACTTAGTGAGACCTGTTTCAAAATAAAAAATAAAATAAAAAGGGCTGGGGTATAGCTTGGAGGTAGAATGCCTTTGAGTTCAATCCCCAGGACCAAAAAAAAAAAAGTTTATGCAAAGACTCTTTAAACTGCAAAGTGCTATGCCCCCATTTTAAAAATCACTATTATTGATAACAATAATAGTAATTGCAATAGTAAATCAAGAAAGATTATTGCAATCGGGCAATTAAAATTTTCTTTGTTGCCAGGAGGATTACAGGTTCAAGGGCAGGCTCAGCAACATAGCAAGACTCTCAGCAACCTAGTGAGACCCTGTTTCAAAACAAAAACAAAACAAAAAAAAAGGGATAGGTGTGCAACTCAGAGGTAGAATGTCCCTGGGTTCAATCCCCATTCCAAAACAAAAAGAATTTTTTTTCTTTGCTTAGTAGATGGTATCTAAATGGAAGTATTGCTTGATTTGAGATTGCTTTCCAATTGTTCATAGTAATGTGCTTTTGCAGAACCAAATGATATCTTTAATAGATTCCAGGAATACTCTAGAAATAATTCAATAATTTGAATATAAAATACAAAATGACTATTTCCAGAAGAAGCAGCATCTGTCCTTACTTGGATCCCAAACCTGACTTGCTAAGTAGTCACCATTCATTCTCTGTTGTAAGTACCTGTGATGGGATGATCATTCACCTGGAAACACACAAACCAATTCTTGATGTTTAGTTCTCTTGCTCTAAATGTATTAAACTTTTCCACTGGCATTTTTGAGCAGGAGGTTCGCAGCTCTGAGTGGTTTTGCTCTGGCATATACTCTGAGAATGATCGCTAGCCAAGAAAAACAATCATCAGAAAAATGAGGACATTGATCATTGGCCAATTGACCAATTCACAGTCCTTCCCATTCCTGAGTCAGGAATTAAAGGCCCAAGAATCAGAAGACCACATTCTGCCCAGCAGTCCACAAAGGGATGATGAGAAATAAGTGATTTAACATCCAAGGCCTCAATTTTCTCACTGAAAATAGGGAGCTAATACCTGTCTTCCCCAACTCACAAGAATTAGAAGGAAAAAGTGAAATAATGAAAGGCATGATACACACAAATGATTTAAAAAGCCTGAAGCTCTATGTAATTTCAAAATGCATCATGTATAAAATGAGTTACCATTTACTTAGTGTTTACTGTATTCCAGACAGCATTCTAAGTGCCCTTATTAAAAAAAATATGGAGCCGTTGCAAGTCCCTTACATACATTACTCAATAAGTCTACATACATCATATGAAATCGATTCTATTATCATCATCACTCTTTTGCATGTTAGAAAACCGAGGCACAGAGAAATTAAATAACTTGCTCAAGGTCACTGGCTAGTGAGTGGAGTCACTGAAATTCACATCCTGGCCATCTGCTCTGAGGCTCCCAATAATAACTGCTGAGCTTTACCATTGATCCTGCGGGACAGGGATATGACAGGTAGTGGCATGATGGCACTCTTGGCCCATGCTGCTCCAGTGGTTCACAAATACAGGCTTCAGAGAAGAGAGATGGCTGATCAAAGAAGGCTTCCTGGAGGAGGAGGGTCATAGTAGAATTTTCTCTTTTTCCTTACTGTTAGGTAGCATGTAGGACTTTACAGGCAAGGGTGGGTATGGCCATCTGCAGCCAATGGGAATGGAATGAGCAAATAATCTTGGTGCAAAGAATAATAATAAAGACTCGCTTGCCATTTCCAGCATATAGAGTCGTTTGGTTTTATATCCTCTCATTTGATTTGCATGGCTACCTTTGGAAGATAAGTCACAGCTACTCTGTCATTTAAAAATATTTCAGAATTCATCACCTAAAATCCTCTTTTAAATCTGAGGGCATTCACCTACGTATCTGAAGTACCATTTCACACTTATGAAAAATTATAATTCCATAATATTGAATTAATATTCAAATTTCCCCATTGTCCAAAAATACTTTTAACTGCTTTTTTTTTCAAATGAAGGGTTAATCATGGCTTGCCCATTGTATTTGTCTATCTTTTCTTCTCCGTTCTCTTTTGTATGGGTGAGAATTTCTTACTTCTCCCTCTTACTCCTATCAGGTGAAAAGTTCTATCGGTATTACGTTCGGTGCTTTCAGAAGCTGCTTTTTAATATTAACATGCCTACTGCATCAGGAAAGTTAGAAGCTAATTGCTAACCTCCTAACAAAATAAGGACCTTAAAGGGCTTTGCCTAGATTCATACCCTGATATCTCCCATTTTATTGGTGCCTGGTGTTCCAAATTTAGCTTTTCTAAAATCCTTAAATGTAATAGTAGCTACAGTGAATACTGTACTAATACTCAACACTTAGATTTCTCTATATGATTGTCAGTTTATATGTTCATAATAGTTACCTCCTTTCCACTCTTTATTTTTAGGCTACTGTTTTTGTATAGAAGTAGTTTCTTCATAGTTCTTTCAATGTTGATTAAAAATGGAAATCAGGGAGATGAATGTAAAATTACAAGAGCTGTATGTTACAAAAGAGGCGCGGGGTACTATGAGGATAAAGAGAGACATAATCTTGGCAGGCTTTCAGAGAAGGCTTCCGTGAAGAATAATGACAGCTGAGATCTGTTGGATGAGCGGAAAGCAACCACTTCAAGGGGGAAGTAGGAGCAGGAGGCCAAAAGGTATTCAAAGCAGAGGAAAAGCACAAATAAATGCCCTGAGAAGGGAGAACGGGTCTCTTCCAGGCACTAACAAGATCAGTGATTGGTGCCCAGAGGGGCTTGTGTGAGATGAGCAGATGGAGACATGAAGGGGCTGGACCACGCAGAGGGTCCTGGGCCATGGCAATAACTTTGTCCTAAGGAACAAAGTGATCGCTGAACCACAGTGTGGACGGTGGGTTGGTGGTGCAAGGGTGGATGAGAGAAGTAGCTAGGAGGCTGATGGACCAATCCATGCAAGAACCAAGAGAGACTGTCACTACGATAGCCATGCAGAAGGCGGAAGCGAGCCATCAACATCAGGCTGAAGTGGGGGTGATGGGGACAGGACAGGCACTGGCTTTGTATGAGTCCAAACCCAACATAACACTACACCAGGGCAGTTAGTAAGAATCCAACCAGATCAGCCTTTTCCTCAGATCCATTGCCTGTTCCTCTTTAAAATGGACTTAGAGGCCCATAAAACCAATTCTAATTAGGGCCCTTTATTCTTCTCTAATAAAACCTTAGGTTTTCATTAGATCCAGTAAAATTCTTAACATCATCTTAATTCCATCTCTATGAAGCTATTTTATATGGTCTAAATACAGTAACTGTTTGGTAGTGGCAAGTGTATTCCTAATTAAACAATTATTTCATTATATATTATCAGCTTAAAAATGCTTAAAGTATGAGATCTGTCAGGGAAAGAAATGGTCTCCTTTACAAGAATTGGACCAAGAGACCTGATCTTCTGGCACAAATATTACAGAACTGACTGCTGATAAGAAACAGGATATATTTCGTTCTATGCTCAGGTTCCTATTTCCCCTAATGCATTCCTCTGCCTGTGTTTACATGTGTGTATTGTGTTTGTGTGTGCATGTGGGTATATACATGAAAAAGAGTTGTCTATGAGGTGTGAATCCCTTCCTATCCCCATCACTAAAATATCCCTCTGAAATTTCTGTCAGAAAAGAGCCTGGAAGGGCTTGGATGTAGCTCCATGGCAAAGTACTTACCTTGCAAGTACAGTGCCCTGGGTTTGATTCCCAGTACCAAAAAGACCCAAAAAAAAGACTCCCAAAAAAAGTCAAGAAAAGAGCCTGAAACCCCTAAAAACTAAAGGCAAATATCCCCCAAAGAGGAGAAATAAGAAACTTTGGTCCACTATAAAGGATTCAAGGTGAGCATACATGTCCGATTTTCATCATTTCCAACAGCTGTAAATAAAGCATCAGACCTACAGGAGTTTTGGTGAAAGACACGCCGAAATCACAATTTGGAGACTTCGCATTTCCAGGTACCATGGTGAAAGTATCTAGAGCCTTGGACATTATTGGATTGTTGGTTGAAGGAATGGTAACCAAAGACCAAATTTCCAGCTTCATGGCTTTGCAGAGACCAGCCCTGACTCCTAACCACATCCTTTATAAAAGTTGGGTTTGATTTCTGCCCATCTGGACAGACTTCTCCATAGTTCATCTTGCCTAGCACACTGCTGTAGAAGTTGGTTGTCTTTATATTATGAGAATGAGGGGGCTTGGGTAATGTGGGACATACACCAGCCTGTGAATTTGTTTTCTTTTTCTTTTCTTTTCTTTTTTGTGGTACTGGAAATTGAACCTGGGGCGTTCTACCTCCGAGTTACACCCCCAGCCCTATTTTTTATTCTTTATTTTGAAACAGGGTCTCGCTAAGTGGCGGAGGACCTCACTAAGTAGCTGAGGCTGGCCGCAAACCCAGATCCTCCTGTCTCAGCCTCCCAAGTACTGGGATTACAAGTGTGCGCTACCACGCCCGGCTGAATTTGTTTTCTAATAGCAGGAATGGGCTTGTATGGACACATCCACCCTCTTCTGCCTGGGTCACTTCAGGTCTAAAGTCTACATGATGAGGCCGGGCCAGGGGGTGAAGTAGAGGATGTCTTTGGCCATGGAACTGAAGAATGATCTACACTGTGTATCCTTCTATTCAACCATTTTTAATTGGTTCATTCATTTATTCAGCTACTCAACAACTATTTCCTGAGCACCTACTTGTGCTTTGCTGGAGACTGAGGTTATGGGATGAACAAGAAAACCTTAGTTTTACTTTTTCTTTTTCTTTTTTTTTTTTTGGTACTGGCAATTGAACCCAGGGGCATTCTACCTCCAAGCTATACCCCCAGCCTATATTTTAGTTTTTTATTTTGAAACAGGGTCTGGCTAAGTTGCAGAGGGCCTCACTAAGTAGCTGAGGCTGGCTGCAAACCTGCAATCCTCCTGTCTCAACCTCCCAATTACTGGAATTACAAGTGTGCACCACCACACCCGGCCCCTGGTCATACTTTCATGAGGATAAAACCCAGTGGAGACTTATATGATGAATCTGAAACAGTCAAATTCATAGAAGCAGAGAGCGGAATGGTGGTTGGCAGGGACAGAAGCAGGGAAAGCTCAAAGGGTATAAGATTTGGGTTGCACTAGATGAATAAGTCTTACAGATCTACTGCACAGCATAATGCCTACAGTTAATGGTACTGTATAATATACCTAAAAATATACTAAGAGGATATATCTTAGTAAATTTAATAATAATAATAATAATAATAATTTAATAATAATAATAATAATAATAATTAAAGAGGGCAGGCAGGAACTTTTGGAGATGATGGATTAATTAATGGCATAGAGAGGTGTGATGGTTTCACAGATATATACTTATCTCCAAAGTCATTAAGTTGTACACATTAAATATATACAAATTTTTGTATGTTAATCATATCTTAAAAGTGGCTACGGGGGGAAAAACAGTAGTGGACCACAACTGAATTTCATTAGCAGTTGATCCTAGAAGGGAAGTAGATAGAATCACTCATCCTGTGCCTGCTTCACCCTATGACCTCAAGAAACTCCCTTAGCCTCTGAGCCTCATGTTCCTTGTCTGGACTTTTGAACAGACAAAGCCTATAGTTCTGTTTGTTGTAGACTCCAACCATATATGACCTGCCAACGGGCAGCCAGGCTTCTCAGGAACTGACACTTCAGGATTCCTGAGAACTGTGTCTCTGGGGAGGTTTCACTGGGGGGAGGGTCTATCTTTTTTCCATTCTTCTTCTACTTTCTAAATCTCTGTTGTGCCTTGGCTGGAGAAAGGAAGGAGCATGTCCCTGATATGCTCAATTTAGCTTTATTTTTCTGTGACTTAAGAGTGATAAGGCAGGGGAAGAACTTAGCAAACCTTATCCTCCGTCCTCACTTTTCAGTGAACTAACCTGAAGTCCAGTGATTGAAGCGACTTGATCACAGTGTCATGGCAGAAAGGAAGTCTGGGGCCAAGACGTCCATGTCCAGTCTTGCAGGGGCACGCTCTTCCTGAGATCCACACGGCATCACATTGTTCTTCTGTCGTGGGTCCTCAGGGTTCATTGGAAAAACAGCAAGCCAAGAGTCCTCACTCTCACACTGACCCATCGTGAAGCCTAATCACTTACCCCCATGGCCTCAGTGCCCACAGCAGCAAGGGACAAGGGAAGCCTAACTCACAATGCGGTTGTGCAAACCAAGTGCAGGCCAGTGGTCAGGCAAAGGTACTGGTAAACTGGACAGTACTCCACCCACACAACCCACCGAGGTCATTGTTCTTGGGAATGGTAGCAGTAGCACTAAAGATAAACTTCAACTAAACCCATCAGAATTTTAGTCCCTAAATGTGTAGCCTTCAAGTCACCCTCACAGTGTCCACAGAAACATGTTTGGTAAAATTGGGTTATACCTTTGAAAGAGTTCTGAAATACTCTAGAAATAATTGATGTAAATGTTTGTTGCAAAAGATCAGCAGCTCACCCATGGAGGGTGCCTGCCCCTACTTCCATCACTAATGTGACTGCACTGTGGCCCCCTTGGGTGCTGCAGGTGGGGTACCTGGGTGGAGTAGTGCTCACCTGACACATTGACTCCTGTGCAGTCTTCTGGGATGAGACTTGTTGCTGTAGTCATGAGAGTCTAATGCATTAGATTTACTATTATCATCACTGTTATTAAGATTATTATTACTATGGGATTAACACTGGCATTTTTGAGAAGGAGGTTTGTGCCCCCATGTGGCTTTTTCTTAGTATCCTATTGTCTCAATCTATTCTGTTCTGCTATAACAGAATGCCACAGGCTGGGTAATTTATAATGAGCAAAAATTTACTTGCTCACAATTCTGGAGGCTGGGAAACCCTGGTGGCAGCTCCTGGTGAGGGCCTTCTTGCTGTATCACAGCATGGTGAAAGGCATCACAGAGCAGAAGGGCAAAGGGAGAGAGAGAGAGAGAGAGCAAAAGGGGGTGAGCCCACTCCCGTGACAATGGCATTAGTCCATTCTTGAAGGTGAACTAACCTGAAGTCCTCTTCCCTCTGACCAACAATCCCACCTCCTAATATCATCAAAACAGAAAATAGTAAAAGGGATCACTGGACCCACCCAGCCCCCATCCTTCCAGCCCTTGAGAGAGGATTCACAATGGAAAGTGCCTTGGCCCCAGAGCCAGAAAACCAGTTTCTGCTTCCTGTTCAGCATTGTTATAGTTAGATATAATATGACCCCTAAAGAACCCATTTATTAATATTCAGGGTTGATAGAATTAAATCATGAGGGTTGTAATCCCAGAAGGGGATAAATCCAGTGTAATGGATTTACCTGGGTGGTACCCTGTAGGCCGGTAGGGTGTGGCTGGAGGAGGTGGTCCCTGGGGATGCAGCCTTGGAGATTATATATGGCTCCTCCTTCCCCTGCTCTCTCTCTCTCTCTCTCTCTTGCTTCCAGCCTCCATGATATGAACACAGCCTATGTGCTCTCCCTCCACCATGCCCTGAGATTCGCAGTCCCCAGCTTCACATGGATTGAATCCGAAACTGTAAGAAAATAAATCTTCTTTTCTCTAAATTATGTGGTCGGATATTTACATTATGGCTGACGGATACAAGCATCCTTCATCTATCTATCTGGGCTTTGGTTATTTCCTTCCATAAATAGAGCCAGCACCTTTTCTTTTCCTCCTCATAAACGGTTTTTAGAATAAAGTGAAAAGTATAGTAAAAGCTATTATGATCATGGAACACTTAAAATGAATGAGGTGCCAAATAACTATATAATATAGAGATAAAGCAGACAATATTTATTAAGTCCTTATTTTGTGCCAGACACCAGTCTAAGGACTTTATATAAAATAACAACAAAGAAAAAAATAAATTGAATAGAACTTTATCCATGTGGGTATTCATAATGTTCAAGCAAAATGTCAGCACTTTTCACCTCTCTCCACACTTGTCTGTCTCCATTCCAGGACAAGATGGAGAAGGGTTATTTCTGGGCCTCACGTAATCTGTAAAAAATATCAGTGCACACCATTTTCCCCCTAAAGGACCTTGAGTAAATAGCTCTTGCTCTTTGTGGTCCTCAACTTAGTAGATGGAAATATAGTCTTTCCCAGAGGAGAGGGAAGGAAAATCATATCCTCTCTTTCTGATATAATTCTCCATGCCAGCATTAAGGTATTGACTGCCGTTATAAGCCCTGTGGATTGAAAGATGACTTGAAATGCACATTTCATTCCATTTGTGGGCGTTTTGAGTTGATCGGGGGACAGGAAAGCAATATCATGGTGGTTATTTAAAGATCCAGAGCATTGAATGGCTTTGTTCAACTGCTGTCGATGTGTCCACAAATAAAAGTTTAAAAATCTCGGCTCCCAAGTGTAAGAACTAAATGGAGTCTGGCTTCTGTTGTTGCTGTTGTCTTTGTTTTCCTTCTAGAGAAAGTAAAATCTGAAATGTAATAACTGGAAGTTTCTCTAAAACAAACACCCACCAATAACTCCCTAATGGGGGTAGAGTAAGGGTGGGGCCTAGAGAATGGGCTCTCTGGTTGATCGTTGGTAGAAGTAAAAAGGAACTGAAACTCTACAACCGATGGGCTGACAGGTCTTTGTCACAATCACTGACCTTTTAACTCAGCACCTCCTGTGGCCAAGTTCTACATTATGTGCTGGTGGGATTTTTAAGGGGAATAATAAATATACTTTCTTCCCTTGATAAAACCCAGGTGCCATTTTTTTGAGTGCTACTGTATGCTAGGAACTATTGTTAGTATCCTACAGATAACTGTCAATAAATCCTCATAGCAGTCTATGAGCTAGGTGTCATCGTTATCATCAGTGTGTGTGTGTGTGTGTGTGTGTGTGTGTGTGTGTGTGTGTGTGTGTTACTAGGGATTGAACCCAGGGGCATTCTAACACAGAGTTACCTCCCCAGCCCTTTTTATTTTTTATTTTGAAACAGGGTATAGCTAAGTTGCTGAGGGTCTCGCTAAGTTGCTGAGGCTGGCTTCAAACCTGCAATCCTCCTGTCTCAGCCTCCCAAGTACTGGAATTACAGGCATACGCCAGCATGCCTGGCTACTACCATTATTTTAAAATGAGGAAAGTGAGACCTAGAGAAGTTAGATACTTCGTTCAGGGTCACTGGCTAATGAGCGGAGTTTCTGGATTTGAACCCAACAGTCTGCTCTAGAGCTCATGATACTAACCACTACACTTCGCCACCTGTCCTGTGGGACACGGAATATGACAGGTAGCGGCATGACTGTGCTCTTGGTCCATGCTGCCCCAACGGTTCTCCAGCACATGCTTCACAGAAGGAAGATGATTAATCAAGGAAGGCGTCGTTGAGAAGGAAGGCCATAATAGAATTTTCTCTTTTTCCTTATTGTTAGGAGCAGGTAGGACTTCACAGGCGGGGGTGGCTGGAGGCCACCTGCAGCTCATGGGATGGCATGAGAAAAGTCCTCCTAGTACAAAGAATGATAACAAAAATCTGTGGAGCCTAGTGCTTCTCGAACTTTCCTGTGAATGCAAGTCATCTGTTTATCATTAAAGGCAGCTCAGAAGCCGGGCGTGGTGGCACACGCTTGTAATCCCAGTACTTTGGGAGGCGGAGACCGGAGATGCGGGTTCACAGCCAGCCTCAGCTCGCTCTCTCTCTCTCTCTCTCTCTCTCTCTCTCTACTTAGTGAGGCCCTCCGCAACTTCGTGAGACCCGGTTTCAAAATAAAGTATAAAAAACAGGGCCGGGGGTGTAGCGCGGAGGTAGAACGCCCCTGGGTTCAATCCCCGGTACTGCAAAAAAAAAAAAAAAGGCAGCTCAGGCCCAGCTTAAGGCTGCACAGGTGTGTTGTGAGAATCCAGCCAGATCAGTCTTTCCCCACAAATTCATTATCTGCCTTTGTTTTAAAGGGACATGAAGGCCCATAAAGTCAATTCCTATTAGGGTATCTTTATGTGTCTCCCACAAAACTTGAAACTTTCATTTGGTCCAGTAAAACTCTTAATAACCACTGTTTTATTTCCCTCTTTTAAAATCAATTTTATATGTTCTAAGTAAAATAATTACTGACTAGTGCAAATGTTTCCCTCATTCCATAGTTACTTTCTTAAAATTACTTACATAAAAATGTTTAAGGTCTGAGGTTTACCTAGGGAATAAATTATTTATTTAAAATCTATTATAATTTTCTCTCACCTTATTTAGGGGTCAGAAAAAAAAGGGAGTTGGGCCAAGAAGCTCTCATGTATAACTTTAGCCCCAATCTCCTTTCCAGAAATCAAGAAGTATTTGTCATGATGAAATGAGGTAGGAGTGACAAACCTCTGTGGCTGAGGCCATGGTGTCCTGTGGAGGTTGTGTGTGTGTGTGTGTGTGTGTGTGTGTGTATATATATATATGAACGCGTACACACATATATTATGTATGCGCACATGTAGACTTGTGTGTACTCATGGATTATCACAGAAGGAGGTGTCTTTGAACAAGAAGCCCATCTCCAGAGTCAGTGGGTAGAATTTGAAATAAGCATCTTTTGTGGCAAATGCCCTTCCCCTTCCACTGGAAGATTCCTCTCCTTATCTCTAGCCCAGCATCTGAGGTGCATGTTTGGACACTAACTCCCTAGGTAGGTGGCATGGGATACTTTAGTCAGCTATTAATGACTCAATGGGAATGGAGTTATCAAATTTTCCGTATTCTCCACACACAAAGAGGTCTCACTGGTAACAGGAGCTTTTCTGGAAGGCATGTTAGAATCTGAAATCGAAACCTGGGCTCTCCAGGGCACCTGGGGAGTGAATACAGACACTGGAACATCTTTTGAGCTGTCCTAGCATCTTGTCCTTGCTTTATCATAGTTCTTGTTTTATATTTTAATTATCTTCCTACTTGAGAAATACAGATGTTATTGGGAGCCATGTTGACTCTTGAGATCAGGGGAAATTGAATCAAAGCAATCAAAGCTCCTAATCCCTTAGGCTAATGAAGCCCAATCCCTCCACTGGATGTCTGCTAACACCCGAGGTGAGGAGCTGGGGGTGTGCCCAAAGGTGACACACAGCTTTCTTCTTGATGGAAAATTTCAGCTGAGTCCTTTCCTGAATACGAGAAATAGTCCTTGCCATATGTGGTTGACAATACCAAATACTACTGCCATCAATGAGATAGAGGCTTTCACTTAGAGTAGTAAGAAGTCAGCCAGTGTCTGTCAAGAGCTCTCTGGGGGCCAGACACTGTGCTATGTGATCTGTATCATGACCAC
Organism: Glis glis; assembly: GCA_004027185.1. Classification (NCBI taxonomy): domain Eukaryota; kingdom Metazoa; phylum Chordata; class Mammalia; order Rodentia; family Gliridae; genus Glis; species Glis glis. The sequence continues at coordinate 26,451 of PVJS01011374.1, read as the reverse complement.
AAAAACTGACACGAACCTTCTTTTTCCCACTTAACTAGTGAGACGCAAGTCTTTGAGAGCTGAGGTGACTTGGCCAAGGCCACAATGCTTGTACACAGGAAAACTGGGAACAAAATTCTGATTCTTTTTCCACCTCAGAGATTTCAGGCTCTTTCTTCCTGCACCACACCACTCTGAAACTTTGATTAATCACAACATCAGGGACCGTTGGGGTGAAAAGGGCTTTCAATCTGGATGCAGAAATTTGGTGTATATTGAATGTGACTGGATTGCAGCACAAGCCCAGAGCGTTTTTAAGCCTTGGGTTACATGTTTGAATCTGTTACTGTCACGACTCTCTCCCTCGGGGAGAGGGTACGGCTAACTGAAATAATGGCTTATTTCCATCAGAAGAGTGCTAGGTAGAAATTGCCTCTAGCCTTATTTTTCAAATCCTACCTTTTATCCATAGGGTCCTGAAATATGTACATGCATGTAAGGGTCTGCTCCCCATGTGTGAAAGGCTTAAGGGTCTAGGAGAAGAGAGATGCTAGCAGAGGAGAGAACCTAGCACTGGCAGAAGACCAACGACCTCCAGTGTAGGGTCATTTAATAGGCCACTGCATTTCTTGTTAATTCTCTGAGTCATTTCATCTCTGTTACCTGACACAAGTCCTTTCATCTCACTGGCTTTTACTAAATTCATATGTAAAAGGAGAGGTTTGGTTTAAAGAAGAAAAAAAACCTGATAGTGCTTATCTTAGATGTGGAGGGCATAATGACTGCAAGGGTTGGGGCTTTCATGGCGTTCTGTTTCTTGCTCTGACTATTGTAAGAGAGTGTTCACTTCATGAAATATTATCAATCAGTATGTTTATTATTGGTCCACTTTCTATATGAACTCTGTATTCAAGAAGACAGTTTATATTAGAAACAAGGCCAAAAAAAAGGAGTTAACTACTTCAAATCCTAACTGGAAAAAAAAAGATCAAGTATAAGCATATAGAAAAACACTTTTATTTATTTTATTTTATTTTATTTTTTGCGGTACCGGGGATTGAATGCAGAGGCGTTCTACCTCCACGCTACGCCCTCGGCCCTATTTTATATGCTTTATTTTGAAACCGGGTCTCACGACGTTGAGAAAAACACTTTTAAAAGTGTTTAAACCAAGCCAGGCATGGTGTAATCCCAGTACTTGAGAAACTGAGATAGGAAGATCACAGGTTCAAGACCAGCCCCCAGCAACTTAGTGAGACTCTCAGCAAACTAGCTAGACCCTGTTTCAAAAAAAACAAATAGAAAGGGCTGGGGGCGTAGCTCAGAGGTAGACCCTCCAGGGTTCAATTCCCAGTACCACAAAAAAGAAAAAAAGTGCTTAAACCTTTTATGAATCCTCATCCCAACTGAAAGGAAAACGTAACTATTAAAAAAGGAAAAAAAAATAGCTCCACCCCAAGTTATGATGCAATAGTTTGGGCAGCAAATATCCATTTACACGATTATCTCACGCGGGCTTCCCTTTTGAAAAATGGCTTGAATACGACAGGGCCTGATTTATTTTAATACCCTCTATTTTTAAGATTGTGGCTTTTAATAAATTGCAGTTAGGAGGCATTAAGTTGAAACCTACTGTTACCCAAATCACAGAATCTTAGCAGTAATATTGTCACGCTATGGGGTTATGATCCCACAACACAATGTAATAGGATTGAAAGCTTCAGAACCCAAGGAGACCAGGCACATATGAAAAGGGCCACAATCATTCCTGCTAACACAGCCCACGTTTAGATGAAGGGAACTCTTTGCGATTAAAGGCAACCTTCTATTTTGGTGGAATCTGCATTTACAATGAATGGCCGATAGACAGCTGAGGGGTAGGAAGAAGAGCTCCCGTTAGAGCTCTTCCCGTCCTGTCCTGACAGACACGGGGAAGCAATGTGGCTTCAGCTCACGAAACAGAGTAGAGGTAAAGGAATCCACTGAGGCCACTGTGGGCCAGAAGCCCGCCCTTGAACAGACACCAGCACATCCCAGAGGCCCTCACACAAACTTGGTAACAAGGACTATCCTCTCACAGAAGTCAGAACCTAGAGAGGGAGGCACGAATGCTAGAAAACTGAACTTCTATAAATGCGGGTCCATGGGAATGTCAATTAATACAACTACATGGGACTGCTATCAGCCAGTCTACTAACATTGAGGATATACATCCCCTGCAAACCAGCAGTTCAACTCCTTGATGTGTGCCCTGCAGAATTCTGACCACAGGTGCTGGTGGAGGTGCGAATAAGAATGTTCATAGCGGCACCCTGTGTAATCCCATCAATATGGGAATGGAGAAATATAAATTATGATATATTCATACAATTAAATGCCATCCAGCAGAGAAGGCAACTAGAATGATGTATATCAACGTGCATTTATCTAGCAAATATGCTTTTGATTATAAATGTGAGTTGCAGAAAAACACAATATAATGATATTTTGCAAATTTAAAAACAGGCAAAAATAATATTGGAGTTTTGTTAGGGACCCAGACAAAGGTGGTAAAGATATAAAGAGTAAAGACAGAAATGATGAATGCCAAGTTCAATTTAGGGACTTCTCTGAGAAAAAGGAAGAGAGATATGAACAGTTAGGGGCACAAGGAATTCATAATGTGAGGCCAGGTGATGAGTTCACGGTTATTCATCATGTTAGTCTTTATACCTTTTTATATTTGATATCGCCTAGAATTTTTAAAATTTAATCTTAAAAGTAAAATTAGAATCCACTTGCTCATCCACCCATCCATGTGTTTATTCATTTGATAAATATTTATGAGCATCTACTGTAAGCCAGGTGCCCTTCTCAGAGGTAAAGAGGGAAATGAGAGAAGTAAAAAGGGTAGTCAGTGACCGCAAAGGTTTACAGTCTATTTGGAATGAAGAGACACACAGGGAAATTTAGACTATAGTATAAGCATGTAACAATGAAGAAATTTGTGTCTAAAAGGAAGAAGGCTTAAGTCAAAAACACACACAGACTCTGTCTCCCAGGCATGCGGATAAATATGAAGGAGATCCTGAGAATGGAGCAAGCCCACCTCCACAAAACAGAGGACATAAATCCCACGTTGGATTCTGGGCTCTTCTTTCCAGCATGCAGTGCAATCCATTAAGTCGGCAAGTGCTCCCACTCAGGCCTGGGCTGTTGCAAACACTTTTTACAATGGCTGAAATGCTGCACAAAGGGTGATTTCATGCTGTGTTGTGCTTCTTTTTCAAAATAAACGTCACAATTCTTCTGGTGGAGGTGCAACAGTGATGAGGCTATATTCATCAGTCATTCTAATGCCTTGTGTTTGAAGAGCACTTTGCAGCTATTTTTCCCCCAGAGTGCTTAATGTAAGAGCATATTGCTTTGGGCGAGAGACTGTGCTTTCAAAAAAATCAAGGGGTATTATAGGAGGGTTCCATTTGTCTTGTCGACAGCCATGTGTGTAGGACTGGGTGGTGGGCGTCACTGGAGGGTAGGTGCAGGTTGCTCAGATTCTATCACACTCAGGGGAAGGGAATGACTTACAACATTCTTATAGCCTGTATGGTGCTAGACAGCAATAACCAATAAACTAAATAGGGAATGGCATGCATACTTATTATTTGAGTCATAATTCCCAGGATGTCCATTATCGTTAAATGACATACAGAAAGCCCAAAAGTCGTTTATGGTAGAAATAATACTACTCCTGCATTTAATTCCTATTTTAGACATCTGGAACCAAAAAACAGTGGCTGAATGTTACTAATGTTATTCACATCCACAATTCGGAATGCTTTAAAAATATGCAAATGTGTTAATTTAGATATTGTCTCGGTCAACATTCTCACTGCTGTCACCCAATAAACCTGACCACACAATTTAGAGGAAGGAAGATTTATTTGCTCATAGTTCTGGAAATTTCCAAGTTTCAGTCCTTGTCAGGCTAGGTCTGTGGAGCTCAGGGCATGGCATCAGGAAGCAGAGAGAGGGAGAAAGCAAGGGCTCTGCTCTTATATCATGGAGGCCAGAAACGAGAGAGAACAAGGGGAGAAGGAACCTGATATAATCCCCAAGGCCACACCCCCAGGGACCCTTCCTTTGTCCTTAGCAACCAAGCCCTACCTCCAACATTACCACCTGGTTCCCATGAGGGTTAGGGGGACATTCTAAATCCAAACTATTACAGATATTATAGCTTTAAAGTTTATACAGGAGGATTAAATCTAACCCTCACATTGTGCAGATGAGTAAACAGACCCAGATGGATTAAATAGCAAAATTTAACCATTTGTGAAAGGTTTGGGATGAGAACCTGGCCTGCCGTATCCCCTACCACAGAGCTTCTAATAGCCCATGAGCATGTGTAACAGTGCTGATCCTTGGCAATAACTCAGAGAGGCAATGGCTCCCAGCTAGACCCCCTACTTGGGTTTGAAGTTTAGGGATGATTCTTAAATAAGTTGATTTTTCATTCATGGGCTGCCAGGGCCCCTGTTCAGTGGAAACTGAGAACATGAAGACAGCTTGGTTTTCCCTCTGGGCCAGACGAGCCGTGTGGAGTAGCAACCTGCTGCATGCAAGATTCATAGCCATGGGTCCCACGCTTAGAAATACTTCATACACATCTTGCCTATCCTCTGTCAAAGGTGGCATCTAAGCTGCAAAGAGTCGCGGCAGTGAATGCAAGAAACACGAAGCACATTAACCTCGGAATAAAAGGGCAACGGTGTCAACGTCTCTTGAAATACACCATGGAATGAAGCACCAGGCTGCAGTTCTGGGTTGCTTTGTTTGTAACTATAGGGGACAGGGAGATGTAAGCCTGCTCTTTCCCAGGCCTGGATCACGTGTCTGCAGGCAGGCAGAATGCTCCTGTGCCCTGTCACCCACCGTGGAAAGTTAGTTTATCCTCCATTCTTTCCTTTAAGCCTGCCTGAGCACTGGTGTTAGTCTAAACTGCTCTGGAGTGTGAAACTCTGGAGTCAAGAGACTTCACACTCAGCCACAGAATGCAGCCACCTGCATATCCAAACCAACATATATCCTCGTACGGGCCTTTGGGATCAAGCCTTGTCCCAGTCAGGGATCAGGGTCACCTCTATGTTCTGACTGGCTCTAGGAACAGATTGTTCTAGAAAGCAGGCAGGATTCACAGGACTGGTTCAACAGCATCTCAAGATGCTACGGTTGTCACGTGAGTGCCCCCTGCCAACAGGAAGTGCTAGTTATTCCAATGCACTGATCCCCAGACTTGGAATCCTTCTGTTTGGATCTCTGAGATCTGTGCATGTTATCTTCCTCTGTTGGTCTTGGTTCCCTGGACCCAGACATCTTACTGTTATTTATACTCTCTGAGGATCGGACTAGATGTGACATTTATCATGCACTTACATAGTTTTACCAGGGATTAGCCCCATCACAAACCATGCAGCTCCCCAAAAAACTAGCTAGAGAGTCTATTGCTGCCCTGGTCTGACACATCATCGACATCAACAGAAGTGCTTCTGAACTGGTGCCCACAGGGCCACCTGCTGGGAAGAATCAAACAGTTTAATGTGGTGATGAACCTGAGTCCCAGAAAACATAAAGCCACCAGACAAGGAAGGCAGTCCAGGTGTGACATCCACACGCGGATTCCAGGTCCACGCCTTCATGGTATTTGTTCTTGCTGCCCCTCATTACCTGGGTGGACTTAGGACAGCTACTCAACTCCTGTGTGCCTCAATTTCATCATTTGTGAAAAGAGAAGAATAATATCAACCCCATCCAGTGACGAGCACAACCAATGTATTATTTGGTATGGCATGTTGTGCCGTGGACGTGAGCTGGAAAAGACTTTCCAAGTCAGAACTAGAACTACATACAGCATTATTTAGGGGAAAATAGAAATATACATTCAAGGAAATGTGAGCCAGCTCAGGAGAGGGACAGAGGTTGACAAAGAGGCTGGTTGGCTGGGTGAGGTTGACAGAGAGGTTGGCTGACAAGAGAGACTGGGAAGCTGGCAACCATGGAGGGATACAGGCTTGCTTTTATAGGAAACTTTGAAAAGGGTGAGCAAGTGGTGACCGTGTGGGGATGGGGGTCGATGCTGGGGGCTTCTCGAAAGAGCAGACACAGCGGGCATGGTGGCACATGCTTGTAATTCCAGTATCTGGGAGGCTGGGACCAGAGGATCTGGGGTTCGTGGCCAGCCTCAGCTACTTAGTGAGGCCCTCCGCAACGCAGTGAGACCCTGTTTCAAAATAAAGAATAAAAAATAGGGCTGGGAGTATAGCTTGGAGGTAGAATGCCCCGGGTTCAATTCCCAGTACCACACACACACAAAAAAAAGAGCAGGCACCCACAGGAGTCTTCAAGAGAGACTTCAAAGCCACTCTTGAAGAGGTAGAGGCTGTTGGGTCTCGCTGCTCTCTCCCATTGCAAGCCGGAAGCTGCCTAAGGTGAGAGCAGTTCCCCGGGGTCCCAGTCCTGCAACAGAGCCTGGGCTTCCCAGGGTCCAGTGAGAGCTGGTACTTCAGCAGAGGAGGAGTGACCATGGAGTTTTATATTTAAAGCTATTGCCCATTTGCGCGTGCGCACTCTCTCTCTCTCTCTCCTCTCTCTCTCTCTCCCTCCCTCCCTCCCTCCCTCCCTCCCTGTCTCTCTCTGTCTCTCTCTCTCTCTCTCTCTCTCTCCCTAGTGAGGCCCTCCGCAACTTCGTGAGGCCCGGTTTCAAAATAAAGCATAAAAAAATAGGGCCAGGGGTGTAGCGCGGAGGTAGAACGCCCCTGGGTTCAATCCCCGGTACCGCAAAAAAAATAAATAAATTTAAAAAAATGGTGACTCTTATCATTGTTATTATGGTTACTATAACACAAAGGTTCCTAGAATATAGTAGTTGCCAAACAAGTGTTTGTGGGAAAATGCTGTCTATTTTGAGGACTTTTTCTTTATCTCCTTGCAAATTTATAGAAAAGCAGATGCTGGCCAATCTTTTCACCTACTCTTCTTTTCTTTCCTGTATCATGCAGTTATCTCTGAAGTTATTCCAGAGTCCCAGCAAGCACCACAGCTTAATGTCAATAGTGAAGGTTGGGTATTTGTGAGACACCAAAGGTGCTTACATGCCTCATCTCTTAACCCTTTGTTCTGAGCAGACTTAGACTGGTTGTAGAAAACAACCAAAGCGAGCCGGGCGTTTTTTTTTTTTTTTAATATGTGCTCCATACATCCTTGTAGTCATCAAGTTGTGGATCTCAACAAGTATTATCCCCATTCATTAGATAGGGTCACTGAAGATGATTAACCAGTTAAGTGTCAGAGAAGGGACCAGAGTCCCCATTTTATGATTTCTCACCCTAAGCTCTGGTTCCATATTACATGCTAAGTCTTTTATATGCTCTAAATCTCCCTAAAATCTGTGAATCAGATGGCCAAAAGCAACAATGTCACTTATAACCCCTCTCATCTGTTATGTCTGTATCGAACAATGTCATTCTGCAGTGAATCAAACATCAACTATTAGTGTACTCAGCCCTCTAGGGGCAGTTGGTGACCCTGATGTACCCTTTCTGTCCATATGGTGCCTGTGATCTCCTTGGAGGAAGAGCATTCAGGCCCGATTTATTCTGTCCTCGTAATGGAAAGCAAGGAGCATTAGAAGATGTACTAGAACCCGAGTCCACATGGACTGCGTGCTTGATTTTGTGTAACTCGTTTCTCTTCCTTGAGTTTCAAGTTACTTATAAAAGGCTATTTCGGTTCTTTTTCTCCTAGAAAAGACTGAGAAGCAGGTCAAGCAATGGAACACATAGGCAAACAAAGATAACAGAACTGCCTGCTCCAGGTTGGGAGAAAAAGATCTCCATTACACACACACACACACACACACACACACATACACACACAGACTCACACACACACACAGACTCACACACACACACACACACACACACACACGCACACACACAGACTCATACACACACACACCAAATACCAGCATGATAGAGTTAATAGCAAAAGCAAAAGGCATTACTTTTTTTCCCTGTTGGTGGTGGTGGTGGTACTGGGGATTGAACCCAAGGGCATGCTACCTCTGAGCTAGACCCCCAGCCCTATTTTACTTTTTACAGGGTCTCACTAAGTTACCACATACTGGCCTCGAACCTGTGAGCCTCCTGTCCCAGCCTCCCAAGTACTTGGATTACAGGTGTGTGCCACTACACCAAACTAGGTATTACATTACCTTAAAAATCTGTCCAGTCCTGGAATACAGCTTTTTTTCTTTCTATACAACAGTCCAGATTCCATTTGCTTTGTTAAAATCTTTGGTTTTCTGAAGAACATCTATATATCTGCAACATCATGTAGACTGGCAAGAAATAAATCTCTTGGGAAATATGGTTAAGACATAGTAAGATGTCAACCCATAAGAGAAAGCCAACCCAAATTCAGAGGGAACGAAACCTGGAAGAATTGTTGAAAGACACCTATGCCACTATGATTCTTCACAAAATACTTTTCTGTGCACAGAAGAGAGACACGTGGATCCCAAGAGCTCTGGGAAAGTGGGAGGTTCAACATACAGTCACAGCTGTCTCCCCTCGGGGTTTAGATTTTGCACCAGAGCCAGTCTCAGCATCTTATTTCAATTGAAAGCTTTCATCCGATCTGAAATGCTCTGAGATTCCATCAGGTAGAATCCATTGAGGAAATTGCTTCCTGCGATGATATATGATTCATTCATTCACATCTCTGAGCTATTTAGAGGAAATTATCCATGGAGTATATCATTAGTTTAAAAGTCACTGCAGTTGTTTTTCTGTCAGTATAATTGTAAGCCAGATAGGATCATTAGTTGGGAAAATATCTTTGAAAAAGGTATATAACTAGTTTCTTCACTGGAACAGTATGATTTATGTTGGAAAAACACAGTGCTGAAATTAAACTTTTAAGCACGAGTCATCCTTAGGGCTGACATCTGAGTCTCTCCTGTCCCTTGGCATACCCCATTGAACTAACAGGGAATTCATAGATTGATAGATGTCCAGAAAATGTAAGGATATTTCCAGGGGTTCAGAACACTACTATGAAGACATCCCCATGACAGCTGTGGTGATAAAATATGTCTCTATTGGCCCATGCAGGAAAAAAAGCAAGAAGACGCTCTAAGCTTCATTATTTGATCTCATTGTTCTACTGGGCCATGAGCAGCCTTAGCCTGCTTTCTAGATTTCATGGCCTCCTTGAGGGTAGTCAGTGTCTCCCTGCTGACAGGTTCCTTGGTCATGAATTAAGAGGCAGATATGTCCATTATATCTCTACCCAAATTGCTTATGCTGTCGTCTTACTTTTGGGTCACCTCTTCCTCTTCTATGGGAGAGTGATATTCAATATGGGATGATATTCAACGTGAGATCTATAAATGTCATGCTGTGACTTTACCATCTAGAAAGACTAGGGCAAAGGTGTGTTCAGAACTTTATCTTTTGTTCTCATTGTATTTCTTACTGCCCAGGACCAGCTTAGCCATTCAAATATTTCTTGAGAATGGAAGATAGTTTAAAATACCTCTATAAGCTACTTAAGCAGAGATGGAAAAAATCAAAGGTGAGTGGAACCGAACAAATTTAACAGAAGGAAAAGATTAGGATGGGCTTGGCCATTCTTTAGGGTACTATTGGAACTTTGATTCAATGGCTTGCACATATTAGAAATTACAGACAGGCATTCAATTATGATGACTCTCGGGAAATTCTGGCATCTGTTCCATGGTCTTCCCTGATTCACCTGTGACAAAAAAGTACTGGCGTTCAATCTCAGTTTTGTCAACAGCTTTGTGATTTTGAGTATATCAATCAACCACTCTGAGCTTTATAATCTGCATGAGTAAGTTTGAAGACATTAAAAAACTAATGGAATGTTGAGAGCTAAATAAGATAACATGTGCAAAGCACTTAGCCTCGTGCCTAGCATATTAAGCAAGTAAAGAGTTATTATGTTATTAAATTTTTCCCTATGGATTTAATGATTCTTTTTTAAAATCAACTTCTCTCTCCAATGTATCAGAGAACAAGTATTCCCAAAACCCTAGTTTATATAATTACATAATATTCAAAGCTTTTTAAAACAGCCTATACTTCCCCAATTACATGCTTATAGGAAGTAAGCCAATGCATTCCAGTATGGTAGTGGTGGAATGTGTTGGATCTGTCTACAGGGTTAGGCTGGGGGAAAATTCAAGATGGAAAGTAGTGAAGATGTTGACTGCTGGGGAGTTCCTGTATTTTCTATTTATATCAGGAAATAATTATGTGCACCTATTCCAAGACTTATGAATAATGTCTTTTACAGGACCAGTAAACAAACTAGGATTATTTATTAGATTATATTAGATTTAGATGTCACATCTCTGGTCTGTTTGTTTAACAGGTCCTCAGTCTTTCCTTCTTTCATGAACTTGACTTTATTTTTTAGTTACAAGCCAATTACTTTATAGGAGTTCTTTTATGTTTTAGAGTTTTCTACTGTTCTGTCAGGATTTTGGGGGTTTTTTTTCCAAGAATTCCTCCAAAGTGCTACTGTTTTTCTTGACCCATCACATTGAGAAGCATGGGAAAGCTATGAAGCCCATAATGGGAGGTTAAGAGACTTTTATCACTTGACATAGTGCCTGTTGGTCTTCTCCATTGTAGAGCTCATTGATAAGTAAGTTGTACTTATTGGGAGATATGTCTCCTGAGTTTGGGGTTCTATACCATGAATTCTTTCTACTTGGATAAAAAATAAAATATTCTTTATTCTCAGGAGATAATTGACTACAGTGATTTTAAACAGGGAAGATTATTTACATCTAAATAGACTAATAGAAGAATATGGCATGCCTTATTCCCTTGTTGTCAAAACCAGTGGATAGATCTTCATCCTCATCTTAGTGGTGTTGGACATTTTGACACTTCCTCATGTGAAACATTCCTCTCTTATTTTCTGTGCTTATCTACCAGGATCCCTCTTCCTAAGTGCTTGGCCAAGCCTGTACACCTTTGTCTGACCACTTAGTGGTTTTCCACTAGGATCCCTAATCCTAAAAGGTTTTCCACTCTAGAATCCCTCTTCCTAAGTGGTTGGCCAAGCCTACACCTTTGACCACTTATCTTTCTTTTGGATTATTTATGTATATAATATTTAATAATAAATACATATTTTTAGATAATGTAATGATTAAATGTATGTGTCAACTTGACTGAGCTAAGGGATGCCCAGATATCTGGTAAAAACATTATTTCTGGGTCTGTGAGGGTATTTTCAGAAGAGATTAGCATTTGAATCAGTAAACTTGGTAAAGAAGGTCACCCTCACCAAATGGGTGGGTGTCATCCAATGAGTTGAAAGCCCAGGCAGACCAAAAACATAGAAGAAATGCAGTTTCTCTCTCTCTCTCTCTCTCTCTCTCTCTCTCTCTCTCTTTGAATAATTTGAATAATTTTAGTGGTGGCTTAACATTCCATGATAGAAAGATACCACTATTTACCTATCTCTTTTCAAGATATTTGTTGTTTGCTTTTAAAAGAAATGCGCTGCCATATGTGGTGGTGCATGCTTGTAATTCCAGTACTTGGGAGGATGAGACAGAAGGATCACAGGTTCGAGGACAGCCTCGGAAAACAGTGAAACTCTCATCAACCTAGCAAGACCCTGTTTCAAAATAAAAATAAAATAGGACTGGGGGTGTAGCTCAGAGGTAGAATGCCCCTGGGTTCAATTCCCAGTACCACAAAAATAAATAAATAAAAGAAATGCACCAATTCTGCAGCAGAGGACTGGAAGTTATTTCTCCTTCCAACGAAATTAGTACATATGCACACATAAGAGAATATACACCAGAATACCTATAATTAATGTCTCTGAGTAGCAGGGTTAGAGTGGATTGTATTTTTAAAGTTAAATAAAAACTAATAAGCATTATATATTACTGGTTACTTTTAAGGAACTAAGAGTGGGAAATGTGGGATAGGAAAATGGAAAATGGAATAGGAAGAACTATCTCTTTATTGTCAATAACTTTTATTACTTGATTATGATCAGCAAGGTAATTGATATTCAGAGCTGAATGCTCAGAGATTAAATGGGAGGGAGAAAAGCATTCAGAGGCAAATAAAAATGAACAAGAGCCTTGCATGAAAAGATAAATATACTCTTATAAATCTTTCTCATTCCTTATATATGCATATGTAGCAATAGATAATACTATATAATGATATACTAATATTTTCTCTAGCAAACTAGACAGCTGTTTTTAACAAAATATATAGTTCATTATAGTTCCATGATGTATATACATTTTTTATGTTTTACATCTTAGCAACTTTTCCTATTATACTTCGAAATATCCACATAAATAATGATTGCTCAGTAACTCATAATAGGGATACATCATTATTTACTTAACCAATTTTGGAAACATTAATTTTTTGCTTTAAAAATGCAAAGATGCTTCAATGCTTCAGTTAAAGTTATATGTCTATTGTGTATGCATTTATTTGGGGAGTGGAAAGAGAGGGATGGAATAATTCTTCCTAAAATAAATATTCACAACGTGAAAATTTAAAGTTCATATTCTGACATGAAGCATAGTCTTACAGAAAGGGTTCCCGGATAATAGCACATCTGGCATTTGATTATTTGTCTTTGCCTTGGTCTCTGACAAGCAGGCACACCTGCTCCACAGCTTAAGTTCCCTCTGCCCAGCATTTAAGGAAGTGGATGTTCTTGTGGGTAATACAATAAATCTACAGGAGAGTTGCCCATAAAGTCTCATTCAAGATGCTTAGTGTGAGAGACTTTGGCAGAAATAGAAAATTCCAACTCTTATTGTCACTAAACTGTTTGAGAAATAGGCAATCGAGTCTTGATTAATGAGCATTTCTCACATCTTTTATGCCCAAGCTCTCTGCGGCTTCTTCTGAAAACTCTAATATATGGTCCCAGAAGATATACCACTTTCTCTGGTCGTGAGATCTTGTTACTTCCTGTGTCCAATGCTGTTTTCTTTTTCTTTTCTTTTCTGTTATCCTATTTTTTAAGTCTCACTATTGTTGCCCAGGCTGGTCTTGAACTCCTGGGATGGAGTCACCCTCCCATCTCAGCCTCTGAGTAGCTGGGACCACAGGTGCGCACCACCACGACTGCTTTCTCATGTTTTCTAGGCTACACAAACAGCAGGCAGGTAAGCCAAAGAGAAAAAGAATTATCAGACTTACACAAACAAGACGAAGAAAAACAAACAGCTCTCAAATATGAAGCATCTACTTCAAATCATAGCCTATGGCTATCTTCAAAGCACTCCTTCCTCGTATCCCTGGACTACCTGTTAACTCCCATTTTTCCTACTTACAGCTCACGAGTGGCATTAGTATGAGTCAGTCAAGCAGAAAGGCAGGTGGGAAACGTGTTTCTTGGTTAAAATCAAACCCACTCCTTTACAACAATGTTTCTAGGTCTTTTTTTTCCATGATTGTCCCCCTAAAGAGGCCTTTTCAACATTTTTTTCCTAATTGTCACCCTCCAATGAAATTGTAATATTTCAGATATTCTGTTGGTCGGCTTGTGTGCTAGAAATATATCTCTATGTTCAAAGTTTCTTTTTAAACCACCTGCTCCTTTGAGGGCAATATCACCCCTATTGAGAATGAATGATTGATCTGCAATATTTTATCTCAACATTTTTTTTTTTTTGCGGTACTGGGGATTGAACCCAGGGGCGTTCTACTTCCGAGCTACACCCCCGGCCCTATTTTTTATACTTTATTTTGAAACCAGGTCTCACGAAGTTGCGGAGGGCCTCGCTAAATAGAGAGAGAGAGAGAGAGAGAGAGAGAGAGAGAAACAGGGAGAGAGAGCTGAGGCTGGCCGCGAACCCGGATCCTCCGGTGTCTGCCTCCCAAAGTACTAGGATTACAAGCGTGCACCACCACGCCCAGCTTTATCTCAATATCTAATACTCACCTTTTGAAAAGATCAGATGCATTCAAGGTAGTGTGGCCATGGACTAATACCTATCGAATCACAGAATCTCAGAAATATATGATTATGATTCTGCTCATTGAGTGGTCCTTACCCCTTAGTTTTCAGTAACCTCATTTGGTTTGGTTACTCTGTCTTCCAAAATACAAATGTCAAGGCTGTACCCAAGATATAATTATATCAGATGCTCTGTATTTAGGGCCTAAGTAATTTTTTAATGCCAAACGATTCAAGTGCACACACTGTGTTTTGATCCATTCATCAAGTCCAATCTTAACATACTAATAACTTTTTAAACAGCTTGCGTTCATTGGATGCTAATGATGTATGAAGCCCTGTTCTAGTTCTTCAATCTCATGGTTTTCTCACGGTAACCCTAGGAGTACTGTATTATTTCTCTTTTACAGATGGGGAAACTTAGGCATGGAGGAATTAAGAAATTCACCCAGTGATAGACAACTGGTTTAATCGGAAGCTTGAATCGTCAGCCTTGCTCATAGGTCCACAGCCACAAAACTGACTTCCTGTATCAATCATGAATTTCTTGTGAAAGACAGACACACGCACCCAAACCTAGTCATCTCTTACTTCTAAATAAAAGCATGTGTTTTTTTTTTTTATTGCGGTACTGGAGATTGAACCCAGAGGCATTCAACCTCCGAGTTATACCCCCTATTTTTTATTCTTTGTTTTGAAACAGGGTCTCACTAAGTTGCGGAGGGCCTTACAAAGTAGCTGAGGCTGGCCGTGAACCCAGATTCTCTAGTCTCAGCCTCCCAAGTACTGGGATTACAAGCATGCGCCACCACACCCGGCTAAAAGCATGTTTTAAGAGAAAAAGCATGCATCTTAGAGTCAGGTAAATTCTGGTTGGATTTTAAATCCTCCTTTTTCTCAGTATTTTATCAAGGCTCCCTGAGCCTTGTAAAATGAGCCTAATGGCACTTTACAAATGAGGCTGTTTTGCAGATAAAATGACATAACATAAATAAAATCCTAGCCTAGTGAACACATAGCATGTGGCCAATAAATATTAGTTCTCTTCTTTTTCTTTCTCCTCTTTAATATGCCCAGTGGCAATTAAGCTCACTTTTGGCTTTTTCTCCCTAATTGTCACCCTCCAATGAAATTGTAATATTTCAGATATTCCGTTTATCTGTTTTTATGTTATATGTATATCCATATGCTAACAGTTATTTTATTTAACCACCTGCACCTTGAGGGTAATGTCATCCCTGTTGGGAATGAGTGATTGATCTGCAAACCCAGGGTCATTCTACCTCCAAGCTACACTCCCAGCCCTTTTTTAATTTTTTATTTTGAAACAGGGTGGCAACTAAATTGCTGAGGATCTCACTAAGTTTCTGAGGTTGGTTTCAAACCTATAACCCTCTTGTCTCAGCCTCTCAAGTATTGGGATTTCAGGCATGCACCACCTCGCCCGGCTACTATGAGCCAAGAAGTCAAATCTCACTGATGAACAAAACCCAAGCAAATAATAATGGCTATAAGCAATGACCTTTGACTACAAAAAACAAATGAGCTTCCAGTATTCAGATATTGAAAAATCAGAAAATGTCCCTCTATCAAATTGGCAACTGAAGTATCCGTACCCCTTACATGCGATGCCAGCTGTGGGCTAATTGGCATGCTCAAAGGAAGCAAAAATAGATAAATAAATCCAATCACTGCTTAGAGTATGTTAGCTCATAATCGTGAGGATACAATTTATTCATTTCCGAGGGAGAGTCACATTGGTCAGCCCATATTTTGTTGTGTGAAATTAATATTCCTGCCCAATAATTCAGTAAAATGAGAATTTTAATATGTTTGAGAAACATATCTTGATGTTATGTTGAAGAAAAGGTGCCTGCTTCCCTTACCTATCTTTATAATCTCCAAATAAGCAATCAATACAAACTTATCCCACCCAAGTCTCCGAGCACCCATCTGGTCCTCTATAAATATTAAATCACTAAGTCATTTGCCACTTTTGAGACTGGAATTTGTTTCCAGTAAAGGGAAGCTCCCTTCCCATCCAACAAAACAAATCAGACTTCTTAACCATCAAGACAGCTTAGTAAAATTCCTAGCCCAGTAAAATTTTATAAAACCTCTCCCCATTCCTGGCTTAGTAAAATTTTATAAAACATTCAATTTGGACTTTAGCTTAGTTCTATTTAAATTCAGACACTGAGGAGTATAGAGGTGCGTAGAACAAACGAGGGTCCTGCTCTCATGGACTTCTCTCCATATAAGATAAATATTGAACTTATTATAGATAGTCATAAAGACTGCAGGATGGTAAACTGAGAGAGTGGGACAGAGATCCCTGGGTGGGGATGGTGTCATGTATGTCGTCATATGGGAGGGTCTCTCTGCGAAGGGGTTGGGGCTGGGGTGTGAAGACGCTGGGAAGTTCCTTCCAGGCTGAGGGATCAACATGAGCAAAGGCCTTGAGGGGAAATGAACTTGGCACCAAAGAGGACATGGAGCCTGGGGACCTCAGGCTGGCTGGCTGGAAGGTGGTCGGGCTGGGCGAGAGCAAGATCAGGAAGGCTTGTAGAGCACAGAGGCAGCTGGTTTCCCCACTTGCAGCAGGAAGCAGCAGAGAAGTGGTAAGCAAGGGGCTGGCCTAATCTGAAACACTGAGCTTCACATTTTAACGTGATCCGTATGGCTAGCAAGAATGACTTGAAGTACTAGATTTGGAAGGGACCCTTTGCCCCAAAGGCCTCATTTTGTGGATAAGAAATTAGAAACAAAGAAAGGAAAACTTTTTTTTTTTTTTTTTTGCGGTGCCGGGGATTGAACCCAGGGGCGTTCTGCCTCCGTGCTACACCCCTGGCCCTATTTTTTATACTTTATTTTGAAACCGGGTCTCACGAAGTTGCGGAGGCCTCACTAAGTAGCTGAGGCTGGCCGCCGCAAACCCCGATCCTCCGGTCTCAGCCTCCCAAGTACTGGGATTACAAGCGTGCGCCACCACGCCCGGCCCAGAAAGGAAAACTTGCCCAAAGCGCCCATGAGGTTAAAAGAAGCCCCAGACGCAGGAAGCAGGCCACGGTCAGTCTCTTGGCCTCGAGGGTCTCAACAGCTGCCTGTTGCCACCCAAGTCCTCAGCACCACACTGGCCACCCCAGAGTGACAGCAAATGTGTCCCAGGCTGCCGACTAGCACGTCTCTTCTTATATTTGTCTTTTTATGTCCTGTGTTCATGAAAACACCAGGGTGTTTCTTTTTTTCTTTTTTCTTTCTTTTTTCTTTTTCTTTTCTTTTTTTTTTGTGGGGGGTGGTACTGGGGATTGAACCCAGGGGCCTTCTACCTCTGAGCTACACCCTCAACCTGATTTTATATTTTTTCATTTGGAAACAGGGTCTCATTAAGTTGCTGAGAGCCTCACTAAGTTGTTAGCAGCTGGCCTCGAACCTGTGATCCTCCTGTCTCAGCCTCCCAAGTACTAGGATTACAAGCGTGCGCCACCACGCCTGGCAAACCAGGGTCTTTCTAAGGTATCGCTCCCTTAGATGCTGTGCTGGAGGTGCTGGAGGGCATTCCCTGCAGAAATGGAACAAATGATCCATTCTCAATTCCACACAGCACTTGCTCTCCCAGGTCTCAAAGGGAAACTGCTTGAGCCTGACACAGCATCCCTCATGGCCTCCCCTGGCCCTCCCTCTCTCCCCAGGAACCTAAACCAGGCCTAAGGATGGGAGGGAGAAGGGAGGGGGCTTTCAGTTTTCTTTTACCTCTGCATGTATCTCTCTCTCTCTCTCTCTCTCTCTCTCTCTCCTTCATCCCTCCTGTATCCGCCCACAAATAAATACTCCTTTGGCAAAAATAATAACAAACCCAAAGCCATGCATTTCAATTCATGCAATTTATTCAGATTCAAGTCTGCTCTGATCCCAGCAAGACCTCCACACTGAGCTAAGCGAGAGCAAAGGGAATCCAGGCTGCCCAGCTAAAGCTGCAGATCCTCCCCAAAGCCTTCCCCGCTGAGCTTTAACAAGTGGAAAGCTGCTTTTTAGGAAAGTGCCTGTCCCTGCAAAAGGCAGCCCTAGGTGTCTCTGGGACTTCAGCAAGGTCAGCACTGACCAGAGAAAGGTGAGAGAGGGGATTTACTGCCTAAATGGCTTCTTGATAACTCACTGGCCTCCACAGAGATGCATATTCATAATTTATGGAGGAAGCGATCAATCACTAGAAAATGCTTCGTGCCCATTAAAGTGAGCTGCTGGCCTCCCCTCAGCTCTCCCCACTGAACAGGAGGGTCTAGACAAGGGCGCCTGGGACAGCCTCTCTATGCCATTGGTTTTCAGGGTACAGACAGGAATTTTGTCATTAGCTTAGCAGTTCTATTACCTACCTACAAAGAAGCTGGGTTTTGGGAAATAGGCTCATCTGGGGGGGGGGGGGATAGGAGAAGGAAAGAGAGCTACACTTCATCAGGTTTGTCTCAGTGGGAGAAGCTTCCAGCTATTTCTGCAGGGGATGGAGAGCATGCATCGCAGCCTCCCTGCCTCCCAGGCAGGATCAGGCCTCCCTATCAGAGGCTTCCCTGCACTAAGCACCACTCCTCCACAGCACTCCTTCTTTGTCCTAAAGGTCCTTGTCAGTTTTCAGCTACCTATAGTGGGAAAGAGGGAGACGTAGGCCAGAAAGGCAAAGAGGCCAGATAAGTCACATTCGTGAAAGCTTAATTGGGAATTTTATTCCAAGCACAATCAGGAAGCACTAGAGGGTCTTAAGCAGTGGGCTGACATGATCTGCATTGATCTAGGTTGTAAATGATTACTCCAGCTACTGCGTGGAAGTAGAGTGAGGGAGAGGACAACTTTAGAAGCATTTGGAAGGCTACTGCTGCACAGGGATATTTAGTGGGGTTGTACTAGGGGTCTTTAATGGAGGTGCAGAGAAGTGTTCAGAAAGAAGACAGTACACAATGCATTGACTAATTAAATGTGGTTGGGGACAAAACAAGAACTAGTTTTGGGCTTGACTACCTAGTAAATACAGCATTGTTTATTGACACCAAGGAGACTGGAAGGAGTAGGTAAAGGGGAAGAAGTCAATGTTGTTCGGATAAGTTGAATTTAAGATGTCTTTTAGTTATCCAAGTGGAAATGTCAGGAAAGCAGATGGAATTTCTAGGAAAGGTCAGAACTGGAAAAATATATCGGGCAATTATTGACCTGTAGATAGGTTTCCCGGAGTCTGGGTTGCTACCTGTGCACACTGGAGGGAGGGGCTGACCTCTGTGATGTTTGCATGTGAGTGAACATTAAAAAAAATGGGACTTAACCAGATGAAAAGGGAAAGAAGGACTGAGAGCAGTAAGAACAGGGGGAAAGTAATAGGTAGAGGACTGAAAGTCACAGTGAGGTGCGCGGTTGCGTGACATCAGGGTGGGTAAGATGGGGATGGAGGCCGGGGGGCCAGAGTGGGTTGAAGGAGGCCGAGGCTTCCACCGCAGACCCACCTGGTTGGGCTGGCTTGCACAGCCCATATCCCCAGCCTTTGCTACACTGGCAGCATTGCTCTGCTCCAAAACATCTTCCCTCCTTTTAGGCACCAATCCATCCATGGATATTGTCACACACTCTGTGAATTTAAACCGGCTTAATGTGCCTGTGGGCTACCCCTACACTGGCCAATAAATGGGGATTGAAATGGCTCCAAACCCCTTTGTGATGCCGGGTATAGTGGCGTACCTTTGTAATCCCAGTACTTGGGAGGCTGAGACAGGAGGATCACAGGTTCAAGGCCAGCCTCAGCTACTTAGGCCTTCCACAGCTTAATGAGACCCTGTTTCAAAATAAAGAATAAAAACTAAGGCTGGGGGTGTAGCTCGGAGGTAGAATGACCCTGGGTTCAATCCCTAGTACAGAAAAAAAAAACCCTTTGTGAACACCTTCCCTAAGCACTTCCGGCGTGAGGTGACACTTCTTGATTTCTTACCAGGTTGCACTTTTCTTGGCTCTTAAACTCTTTGCTCTAGTGTAGAATCTTGGCTGGATTATCCATGCAAGGTCACGCCTCCTGCTCCAGTCAGGCCCTTGAAGCTAAACCTCTGGCCGACTCAGCGCCTCCTGGCTCTGCCTGCTTAGAAACACCTAGGGCTTCCTGCAGGACCCCTCCCACAACACCTGGCTAGAAGACACACGGATGAGCTCCTGCCCCTTTCCACTGTCGAGAATATGTCCCCATCAGCTTTGCAAACGTGTTTTTTTTTCCTGGCATGCTTTAATTGTTTGTAGAAATGTTATTGTGCTGCTTGTTTCCTTTTTTTTTAATTTCTAACATCATTTTGTGGAATCTGATTTTAATCTTCTCATAGTTCGCTTTTTGTATGAAGTGTGGTTCTTGTCCTTGCCAACTTCACGGCTCTGGAGCGCCCTCTTGTGTCACTTCTGTGGAGTGGCCACAGGGTGCTGCGTCCTTTCTGAAGATCTCCGAGCTCTGTTCTCCTCCCCTGCTTTCATCTGGGTTTCTTTTTCTTTGTCTCTATGGACCTCGTGCTGCTTACCTTGGAGCTGATTTCTGGCAGTTTCTACTCACGGTGGGGCTTTGTCTTAGAAGGGAGTTTCGTCTGGTCAGTTTTAAACGTGTGGGGCCCAGCCTCTCCGGCCCTTTCCAATCTGACTGCTTGACACAGGACCGGTGTGCAGTCTGGGAAAGTCCTCCCAGTTCAGTAAGCTCTCGAGGTGGCCTGAGCACTACCCGCTCCCTGGCGCATCAAGACACACCTGAGATGCACCATTGCTTTCCTCTGCTTCCTCCAGCACAGCTGTTGATACAAGTCAGGGCTTGAAATGTTGGGGTTTGTCCTCACCTGCGTATATTTAGAGTTCACGAGGACACCCTGCCAGTTCATTTGGTTGTGAGGGTGGATCATAGATTTGGGGGGACTTGGGAGTTTTTTCTATCTCGCGGCTGTGTTTAATTTTATGGGAGTGCTTGGAAAAATTCAAAACTTATGTCATCATTGCCATTTCCTAACACCCTCCCCCCGGGTTATCTGTTAAGCCCAGACCCTCTAAAGTACTTGCTATTGTTATTCCCATTATGTGGATGAAGAAAGTAAAGCCTAGAGAGATTAAGCCAATTTCTAAGATCAAACATTGGAAGTGACCGAAGTTAGATACGAACCCAGGCATATTGCCGGTGAAGCACCCAGACCGACCGCTCCACAAGGCTGCATTTCAATGCCGCTAAGCCATCAGAAGGATGCATAGGTAAAGAAAAGGAAGAAATGTGTTCTGGGTTAAGAGAATGGGGCAAAGTCCCCTGGGGATTCTGAGCTTTAGAGGAATAGAAGGAAGCCGGTGTGGCTAGAGAATTGTAAGACAGGGAAAAAAACCATGCAATGATGCTGGAAAAGGAAGCCAGAGAGATTATTCAGGACTTTGCAAACCACGGAGGGGGTTTTGGGCCTTATTCTTTATGCAATGCAAAAACCCATCAAAAAAGCTGTAATGTATATACGACCTTCCATGACAGCTCAGAAGAGGGCTCATTTTGCTTCACTCAAAGGACTGAATTGGGCACCTTTGGAACCAAACAATGATGTGGCCACAGAGAAGATAGGTGAACGGCATGGTATCGTGCATTCATGGCCCATTAGGAAGTCAGCCAGGACCTGGGCGAAGGGGGTCAGCTCCATGCCTGTCTTGGCATGAAACAAATTAAAAAGGTGAACTCTCAATATAAATGGGTGGGGACAAACCACTGACATTTCAAGCTGTGAATTGTATCAACAGCTGTGCTGGAGAAAGCAGAGGAAAGCAATGGGGCATCTAATGTGTGTCCTGCTCATGAGCGGCATTGCCAGAGATTGGATTGAAAAGGCCCCACACAGCCCGTGCTCAGGAAGCTCCTAGGAGCCATGGTTTTTCTCCACATCACTTGCTACTGGGGGAAAAGATGGAGCCATGGAGCCTGCAGCACAATCAGAACTAAAAAGAGCCGCTGCTCCGGATTGAATAGGGCTGCACGTTTCTCAGAAGGCTGCATCCCCTTTTACAATTCTCTGAGCTCTTCCTCGGAAGGTCAGCCACATTCACTTATCAAGATATTTCGGGCAGTAATGACTCCCCTTTCTTGCTATTCTTATCAGTTCCCTTTTGTTACAGTCACCGAGGCTTTGTGAGTGGGCTTTGTAATAAGTCTTCTGTATAATGCAATATTCGGCACTTTTCCTATTCTCATTCAAACTTCGGCAAAAGGATCAGGGAGAATGGGAGGGAGTGTGATGCCTGCCACTTGGGTATTATTTTTTATATACATCCCATGGAGTAAAGTTGCTTACACACTGTGGAACTGTCTTGCTGGGATTTCATATATTCGATAATAAGCAAAACCACTTTTCCAGACTTCACTGACCATTTAACTTTTGTTGTTGTTGTTGTGTTTTGATACTGGGGATGGAACCCAGGGGCAGTCTACTTCCGAGCCACCCCCCCCAGCCCTTTTGATTTTTATTTTGAAACAGGGTCTCACTAAGTTGCTGAAGATCTTGCTAAATTGCTGAGGCTGGCCTCGAACCTATACTCCTCCTGTCTCAGCCTCCCAAGTACTGGGATTACAGGCATGTGCCATCATCCCGGCTCACTGACCATTTGACTTTAAGAGTTGTTTTAGGTTGCCATGTAAAACTTTGCCTTCTGAATCTAATTTTTAAATCATTGGGAATTGTTTGTGAAAAGGCCACTGGACATTGGGTCATGGGCCAGAGGGAGGTCAGGGAAGGTCCAGTCAGCTAAGGGCAAGCACGTGGAAAAGAGGACAGGTGCGAGCCATTAGCAATCCACACCCGCAGCCGCTGAGGGATGGCTTCTGTGGCTGGTGGAGGGAATCTGGGTGAGGCACCAATAGTGTCCCCTCCAGAGGCCTTAGGTGGGACCGCATCCCTAATATTTCTAGCAATGCTTTTATCTAGCTAAATGGATCTACTCAGTAATCCCTTAGACTTCAGAAGTATGAACAAAGGCCAGGCATGGTGGCGCATGCCTGTAATCCCAGTACTTGGGAGGCTGAGACAGGAGAATCACAGGTTCGAGGCCAGCTTCAACAACTCAGCGAGACCCTCAGCAATTTGACCAGAACAAGGCTAGGGTGTAGTTCAGAGGCAGGATGCCCCTGGGTTGAGTCCCCAGTACCACACACACACACACACACACACACACACACACACACACATGCACATGAGCAAGGCTGTGACCTTGATCTAAGTCTAGGTCCCTATGGTGGTGCTCTAAATTAGCATAGGTAAGGCTGTGGGTGGCTTAAAGACCACACCTTTGAGAGGTTAAAAACAGTTTCACTTCCCAGTCCCACGGATCCCAGAATCTCTGGGGTCTCTATATTCACCTGAAACTGTTTGTAACTCTTTCCTGGAGCTGACCTCTGTCTTGTGCTACTTTATCAAATGCCACTGGAAGCAGCCAGCTCACACTCGCAGATTCTACTTGAAAACTGATTAACCCGATGCTCAAGTTCATTAAGGACGCTTTGCTTTCCAGATTTCACACACAGGCAGTCGTTTTACAAAACGTTCGCCAGTGTATCCAGTGAGTGGCCATTCTTCCAGCATCCCATAACAATGCCCTCGCTGCCAGCTGTCCACCAAGAGGCCATATAAAGATTGTGGATGGCCGGGCGTGGTGGCGCATGCTTGTAATCCCAGTACTTTGGGAGGCGGAGACCGGAGGATCCCGGTTCGCGGCCAGCCTCAGCTCGCTCGCTCTCTCCCTGTCTCTCTCTCCTCTCTCTCTCTCTCTCTCTCTCTCTACCTAGTGAGGCCCTCCGCAACTTCGTGAGACCCGGTTTCAAAATAAAATATAAAAAATAGGGCCGGGGGCGTAGCGCGGAGCTAGAACACCCCTGCGTTCAATCTCCGGTACCGCAAAAAAAAAAAAATTAAAAAAAAATAAAGATTTTGGATGTACAATTCTTCAAAAGGGTAGCAAAGACTTGGGACCAGAAATATGATTGACACAGCCCATGACACACTGGGCCAATGAGAATCCTTTTCATGGGGATGGAGAATAGAAGTTACCCGTCTGGATCTATCTAGATAGATGTGGTACAAGCCTTTCTGCATTGACTTTCTGCAAGGAGGGCCAGTTGGTAGACACTGAAACATGAAGCCAATGAATGGACGAAAGCAGATGGGTGAGAGGCACAGAAAAGCCTTCCTGAATTCCCGACAGTGCCCTTGCCTGATTCCAGTTCCTTTCTGAGGTTCAGCTGCTCTTTGGCCTCCATGAGCCCCCCTCCCCATCTTCATGGTAAATTCCCATCTTCCTTTTACACTGGTTTAATCCACTTCCTGTTAATTAAGACCAAATACACTTAACTAATTCAAAAGCATATGAGGCTCCTGAGACCAAAGTCGTACATCAGTCTCCTTACGATCCAGCACCACAGCCCTGGCCGGTCTGATGCTAGACCTGATTGTCCCTCCTCTGGTTCTCAAGCTCTATGAAGGTGCCTCTGCAGTCTCCCTGACATAAGGAATCTGTGACTTCCACAACTACAGCCCATGACAGAGAGACCACTCGAAAGTGAGTGTGTAACTCAACACAGTGCCAATCTGTTGCTGCACAAACACCTCAAAGTGTACCCTCTGCTACCTGGGGATGAGCAGCTGCTTAAGCATTCATTGAATCCTTTTCTCTGGATCCAGAATGAGCACACTGACTTAGAATTGTTAACATCTAGCCGGGCGTGGTGGCGCACACTTGTAATCCCGGTACTTGGGAGGCTGAGACAGGAGGATCCAGGTTCGCAGCCAGCCTCAGCTACTTAGTGAGACCCTCCGCAACTTAGTGAGACCCTGTTTCAAGATAAAGAATAAAAAATCGGGCTGGGGGTGTAGCTCAGAGGTAGAATGCCCCTGGGTTCCATCCCCAGTATCGCAAAAAAAAAAAAAATTACTTAGAATTGTTAACATCTGCATGTTTGTAGGTAAAGGAAAGGAGAATTTCTAGACAAAACTGGGCTTTGCAAATAGCATTGAGTATCTATGAACAGGTACTGAGCCAGGACCAACAAAGTTTGCATATACAAAAAGCAAAGTTTTCAAGTAAGCAATGAGAAAAGTCCCCAACTTTTTTAATGTGAAGGGTAAAATTGCTGTATCCTACTCACAAGACCAGTCAACCAGCCAACTTCACCCACTCTCAACCTCACTCAGTAGTTTAGATGGCAGGTAGAAGGTGAGTTAAGAATGGAAGTAAAGGACATGGGGGACATGCTGGGGCACACAGCAGAGGCACTCTGTCCTGGGAAGGGACACCCTGCAGCAGTGAGGTAGACTCGGCGTCTGACACAAGCATGGTTTCCTACTCAGCCAGAGGTACTTCATGGATGGAGGAAGGTACCTCCAAGTCTCATCTTACAACCATACATGAAACAGCCTACAGCCCTCTACGCCAGGCAAGCCAGGGACTCCTCTCCATAGCATACCGGTGGCGCTCAACATCATCTGAGAACTTGTGGGAAATGTGAAGTATAGATCCCACCCCAGAACTTCAGAGCAAGAAACCCCGGGTGTGGGTCCCAACAGTTTGTCTTAATAAGTCCTCTATGGGATTCTAATTTTTTCCTGAAGATGAAGAATTTCTGCATTATACTAAACCCAGCTGCAAAGGAGAAGGCATGGGGTGGGCCCCAAATTTTCATTTCTCTGGGAACGCGGTGCTTTTCTTGCATAGACTTCACAGACCACAACATCATGTGCTCTCTGATGACAAAAGCCACCAATCTACCTATGACGCTAATTCAGGGAAGAGATTTACAGCTGTAAAGAAGAAACAAGATTGATTTGGTATCTGATGTGACAGAAAGATATATTCTACCCTAATGAATTTTCCCTACTTCCAAGAATATTGGCTGCTTATGCCTTGAAGCTACATTCCTTTCTGGGAATTATTATCTACCGCAAGGGGCTGCGTCCTCTATGGTTATGTCCAATTTCCAGGGTCAGCCTATATCCAGTGACTTATTGATGGAGAGATATAAAGGCCCTATCTCCTTTTCTTAACTTGAGATATCTCTTAAATGCAATATTAGCTTCAGAACAATCTCTAGGACAGTATCAACATAAATTACTGAGAATTCTATACAAGAGATTTGTCTTTTCTCCCCTATTTATTAAGTTGTTCAATTATTCATTTCATTATAGCTCATGGATATGTGTTTTATAATGGACAACAATCCAGTACTATGTTATATATTACTGGTGTTCAACTTGTCATGGGGAGCTTTATCAGTTGTATTGGTCAGGGTTCACAAGACTAACAGAATTCACACAATGAGTATATGGAAAAAGGGGTTTATCAGATCAGCTTACAATGTAGTCCCGAGTTCCAACTGCACGTGGAGAGTCAGAGGAACCAGTAGCTGGTCGAGCGGTCTAAGAGCTCTTCGGAGAAACG
>PVJS01011373.1:0-45905 GCA_004027185.1 Glis glis | reverse complement strand
GGCTGGCCGCGAACCCGGATCCTCCGGTCTCCACCTCCCAAAGTACTGGGATTACAAGCGTGCGCCACCACGCCCGGCTTTATTATTATTTATATTCTTGACAATTGCCATTCTAACTGGAGTTAGACAGAATCTCCATGTCATTTTGATTTCCATTTC
This sequence comes from Glis glis, assembly GCA_004027185.1. Taxonomy (NCBI): domain Eukaryota; kingdom Metazoa; phylum Chordata; class Mammalia; order Rodentia; family Gliridae; genus Glis; species Glis glis. The sequence continues at coordinate 45,746 of PVJS01011373.1, read as the reverse complement.
CCTAATTGCTAATGAGGTTGAACATTTTGTCATATATTACTTGCCACTTGTATTTCTTCTTTTGAGTCATGTCTATTGGGATCAAACACCTGTTTTTGATTGGGTTATCTATTTAGTGTTAAGTTTTTTTATATATGTATATATATTCTAGATATTTAGTCTCTAATAATCAAGAGTCTGAAGAGCGACCCTACAGAATAGTAATGTCTTAATTTTGATACTGATGTTCAAAATTATCCCTCAGCTTTGTTTACCACATCCAAAATTATCATTCAGCCCTTCTTAAAGTTGGCAATCCCACATGACCAGTAGTCTCCCCGGCTATTTCACAGGAAAGTTTCTCTCTGGATATCAACTATGTCTGGCCTTTTGTTCACACTTCTCCAGATCCATGAAATACTTTCCTTAATCCTTCCATAATCTAAATTATAATGCTCTCTTCAAGATCCATGTAAGCCCTACTTCCTTGACAAATTCAGTCCATGCTGACCTCCGTAGTCTGTCTATTGTCAAATCTTTAGGGGTCTCTACTTAATACTTGTGGGCGCCTCTAAATACTTCTCAGGTCTGTTCTGACGTGCCTTATCTCTCCCATGGCATTAACATGAACTCTTAATACCTCCCAGAAAGTTGTGCAAAGACAGGCACAGATTTGGAGATCAATATATTAAAATCTATTGATTCACTTACTGGATCTCTCACTAATTCACACAACAAAAAGCCATGTGCCACATGGATGTTAGATGACAGATATGCTAACATAAAATGAGAAAGATAAAACATTTCTCATAAAAAAGTTCAAACTTTATAGGGAAGAAAAAAGTCTGTCATCCTAACTCTATTAAATATACATCTATATATAGAGAGAGATATAGGTTTTATATAGATAGATTTTATATAGAATATTTTTATATATAAACATAGATATTAGAAAATTTATCTCTATATAAATAGATATAGATTTTACATACAAATATAGATAGGTAGAAGATAGATTGATGGAGGCTAGATAGATGATAGGTAGATAGATGATAGATAAATGATAGATGATAGATAGATGATAGATAGATAGATGATAGATTGATAGATGATAGATAGATAGATAGACAGACAGACAGACAGATAGACAGATAGATGGAAGAGCTAATAGGGCAGGAGGTTGTCACTTTTAGTTAGTGTAGGAAAAGTGTACCCTATGAGAAAGTGCATTTCATTCATTCATTCATTCATTCATTCCCTCATTCATTCCACAAACACTTAGTATTTGTCTTAGACATGCCAGGTACTATTGCACTTCGGGGATGCTGAGATGAAAGGTTGGGACATATGGGAGGTAAAGTCCTAATTTGCAAAGGGCTCATACTCAAGAGGGTAAGACAGTAAAACAATGAATTATAGCATAGTCTAAAAATCAACATTACCTTAACATTATTGTGAGAGCTACCATGCCTTTACTCTTAATGGTTTGGTTTATTAAGAATAACATTTTTGCCACTATTTCACCCCCAAGCACCTCATATTTTTGTAGTACTGGGGATGGAACCCAGAGGTGTTCTACCTCCAAATTACACCCCTATCCCTATCTATCTATCTATCTATTTATTTATTTATTTTGAAACAGGGTCTTGCTAGGTTGCTGCAAGTCTTGCTAAATTGCTGAGGCTGTCCTCAAACCTGCAATCCTCCTGTCTTAGCCTCCCAAGTACTGGGATTACAGGTGTGCACCACCATGCCTGGCTGCAACTCATCTTTAATAGGAGTATACAAAAAGGCAAAGGGCAACCCTTAGGAGGTTTGGGTCTGATGAACAAAAGCATCGCAATTTTCATGGTTGACCTATTGCTTTAAAAAATGTCAAAAACATACATTTTAATTAACACAGCAAAATACTAGCAGGCATTTGCCACTACTTATCTAGTTAAAAATCTAATGCTTAATTTAGAAAAAGAGTAAAAGATAATCCAAACACCTAGTTACAATAAATACCTCATTAAGCTTTCATTGTTATTGGTTCATAATTACTGTTTATTTTATCCCTAGCTTGAATGGTTCTCATGGAATTAACTCAACCGTAATATTCAGTAGTGGTTTTTTTCCCCCCACTCCTAGGAATAGCTTCAACTTGCTTTGGATTTTAAAGCAGCTTTTCTTAAAAAATGCTTATAGGCAACTTCTTCCGGCCCACTGTCCTCTCTAGAGAAAGAGTCCTGCTATTTCTTCTCAATTCAATTTACATCAATAAACATGGACCGAACAGCCACCAAAGGGCTTCTGAGATGCAAAGGTGAGTAAATCACAGTCCATTTCATCAATGAGTTTATAATGTACAACAGAGTTCCAGGAAGCTTCAAAAAAAAAAAGAGGCAATTGACAGGTCAAAGAAAATTATCATTATGTGCCCAAATAGGCTTTCAAATTATCTGTGTGCTAAGAATAATGCTTCATTAACTTACTCATTTTCTCTGGTTCCAGCAGCTCAGCCAGAGGGGGAAAAAATAGTTCTTTGATTGCAGTCTGTTTTCCCTGGCCCACAAAGATCCAAACAAATACTTTCCTACACTAACGATTTCTCTGGTTATCATCACACCAACTTCCTTTATCTTCCTTCTTCTATCAGGCATTTCTATGCCATCAGTCAACTACAAAACCTACTCCTTTTCCATAACCTCCCTCGTTCCCAGTCTCTCTCTTAGAGAGGCTGCACCCCCAAAAAGGACACATGGCATTTGGACACTTTGAAGAGACCGGAGAAAGAGTTAGACATAAATCATATACCTATGCATATACATGTACGTACATATCTATAATGCCTAGTGTAGCTCCATCTATAAACCTCCATATTCAAGAGAGAGAGAGAGAGAATCCCAGAAAATCTGAGTCCTTGGAGGAAATAAAAAAATTCTTCTGACTAATTTTAAATGAAGATAATGCAAATGTTATTACCAAACCTTTTTTTTTTTTTTGGTAGTGGGTATTGAATCCAAGAGCATTCTACCAGTGAGCTACACCCCAGCCCTTTTTTAAAATTTTTGTTTTGAAGCAGGGTCTTGCTAGGTTGTTGAGAGTCTCTCTAAATTGCTGAGGCTGGTCTCAAACCTGTGATTCTCCTGTCTCAATCTCCCAAGTACTAGGATTACAGGCATGTGCCACCACTCCCAGCTGCAAAACATTTTTTTTATACAAGTCTTTTTTATTTCTTAGGTTCCCATGATATTGAATGGACTTATAGGACTTCTTTTAAATTTATGAGGACTCTTCGAAATAAACTTACTTTTTTTTGTGGTACTGGGGATTGAACCCAGGGGCATTCTACCTCCGAGCTGTACCCGCAGCCCTATTTTTTATTCTTTATTTTGAAACAGGGACTCACTAAGTTGCAGAGGGCCTCACTAAGTAGCTGAGGCTGGCCATGAACCCAGATCCTCTGGTCTCAGCCTCCCAAGTACTGGGATTACAAGCTTGCGCCACCACATGGGGCTTTGAAATAAATTTACTTTTAATATTTTCTTTTTTTTCGGTACTGGGGATTGAACCCAGGGGGGTTCTACCTCCGCGCTACACCCCTGGCCCTATTTTTTATACTTTATTTTGAAACCGGGTCTCATGAAGTTGTGGAGGGCCTCACTAAGTAGAGAGAGAGAGAGAGAGGGAGAGAGAGAGAGAGCTGAGGCTGGCCGCGAACCCGGATCCTCCGGTCTCCGCCTCCCAAAGTACTAGGATTACAAGCATGCACCACCACGCCCAGCTAATATTTTCATAAACTTATCATGGACTCGATTAGAAGATGAGCATTCACCATGACTTCTATTTGAAATGTTTGCACAGTAATTCTGAGGATTTGGTGTCTACTTAATGTAAGAGATCAGTCAAGAAGCTCCAATCATGGCTACACTTCTTTCCCTGAGCAAGAAACATACCCAGATGCTGTCTTCTTGTCGATACTGTTTCCAGTTCCTGCCGCTGTCACTGAACATTAGGAGGTAGCTGGTCACCCAGTTGGAGCTCCCGTAGCCCCCTTGGGTGGCCACAGAGGTGATCTCCATTCTCTCTCCAAGGTCAATCTGCAGCCACTGGTATTTATTCGACACGAGTGGAGACCAGCCACCAGCTCCTTTGGTGAAAATAGAAGCAGAAAAGAATTAGTCCAAAAGCTCTTTATGGGGTAGGAAGACCAGGAAAATGGCATTCTTCTAGGGAATTTAAGAAAGTCAGACTTCCAGAATATGAAACTGCTCATCTCTAAAGAAAAATAGTAGAGAGCAAGAATTTCCTGGAAATGGAGGGAGCCTGTGTTGCTTGGATTTATTTCTAGGTGTGATTCTTTCCAAACACTGGGAAGAACTAAGATTCTTGCTGAATGTTCTAAGTGCTTGATCTTTCAGATGGACATTCGTGTCAACGCTTGGAGCTAATGTGTTTACTGCCCATGTGCATGACTGGGCAATGGTTTGGACTTGATACTTTGCCCAGGGTTAAAGGAACACCATCTAGTGGAGCTAGATCATGTTTAGACATCTTCAAGAAGGACGTAAAGAACATTGTTAATCCTTGGAAAACAAAGATGGTCAAGGATTAGTGCTGCCCTCCAGGGGTTTACAGTCTCATGGGAGGCCCAGATATCAAAAAGCATGTTTGAAGTACAATATGAAAAATACTAATGATAAATGTGCAGGGAATAACCATACAAGAAAAGATGGAGAGTCCTATACAGGATTGGCGCTGGCTTGCAACAGTGTATGAGATGATGGTTAAATTTTCCATTTTGCAAGGTACTTATTAAACATAACATCTTTGCACTTGCCCATGGTGGGAGTATTTAAACCATGAGAATTGGCAAACTCTACAAATAAGCAACCGCCCCCACCCAGCAAGTTTATCAACACATCACTGTCCCATCTGGGGAGGGAGCATGGCGGGTGTGGGGGTGAAGGGAGAGAGAGGCAGGGTAAACCTCACTGAGCAAGTTTGCTTGAACACTCGGATGTGACAAGTAGGCATCTGATATATACTGAAGGAGGTAAGGGTCGAGCAGAATGCACTGTGTTCTATTTTCTCCAATACACACCAGAGATTACAGGTGTGATGCTTGTCTTTTTATAATGTTTCATTTTTCCAGTTTAATATAATAAATTTGGGAATTATGTTGAGAATTAACTTTTCAAAATACATTGCTGATCATGTAAGTCGTCTATATTCATTGTAAAAGTCAAGCCATGGGGCTTAATATATACTGGAATCTGATATCCATACTGCTCTTCAGTAATCTATTATAATGTAGCATCTATCCTATAACATCCTAAATGAGAATATTAGTGTATGTTTTCTTTCCCTCACTGATTTGCTGCACATCTTGAAGCTCTGGAATTAAGGAGTGAAATATTGAATCAAGATTACCACCAATTTATACGCAATTTTCATTTGAGTATTAGTCTTGACATCTGCGACTTATTTTATGAAACCTCGAGTCTAGCCTTAGTCCAAAGAGATACCCAAGAGATGTTTGCTATTATGGTAGGAGCACAGGCCGTGGGGAGACTGGAAAGGACACACCTGTATTGATAACTCTTTCATCTAGAATCTTTTAATGGTAGAACACAACAGAGTGACCCTTTGATAAATGAAAGGCAAAGCTCTGTGCTCCTTACAACTCCAAACAAGAGAAGGCTTCCAGGCAGGAACACACAGGGTTATACCAGTAGACAGGATAACTACGAGCTGGATCTATATGAGGCAGCTTATGTAGGGCAAGTGGGTTGAGATTAGCAAGGTTCTGTGGGCTCCCTGTGGACTAGCTAATTTGAATAATTTCTCTAGAAGGCTCTGGGATCTAGGGGCTGCCTCTAGTTGTCTGATACCTGGCTCGGGTATGATTAGGGCTAAGGCACAGTGAATCTAGATGGTGACTGGCCAGTAAAGGAAGCAGTTGGGGTATGGATATATACCAGCTTCCCAAGAAGGAGAATTGATCAGCCTCTAAATGGCTTCAAAATAGTCAAAATAGCAACACACACACACACACACACACACACACACACACACACACACCACAACAACAATGTCCTCCCTTGGTGGCATCCCACTAAGCTCTGCATTAGAGTATGATTCCCAACATTACTTACAACACCATCTTTAGAACCAGATACCTGGCCGGGCGTGGTGGCACACACTTGTAATCCCAGTACTTTGGGAGGCGGAGACCGGAGGATCTTAGTTCGCAGCCAGCCTCAGTTCTCTCTCTCTCTCTCTCTCTCTCTCTCCCTGTCTCTCTCTCTCTCTACTTAGTGAGGCCCTCCGTAACTTCGTGAGACCCGGTTTCAAAATAAAGTATAAAAAATAGGGCCGGGGATGTAGCGCGGAGGTAGAACGCCCCTGGGTTCAATCCCCAGTACCGCAAAAAAAATAAATACATAAAAAAAAGAACCAGATACCTTTTCAAATTTTCTTCTTTTTTAATCATTGTTCAAAAGTGTCTTCTATTCCATATATCAGAAATACAAAGCTTTCCCTCTTTATACCTCCAGAACATCATATATTCTACAGTTTTTTGTTAGTGTGTTTTTACTTTTAATTGTCTCTGTATTTGCCTGTGAAGAGCCTGTGACTTGGGATAGAGTCCTCTTGGTCACCAATATCATCCACTATGTTTAAATCAGCATAGAATAGTATCATATTTGAAGTCAGAGAGTGTGTTGGGGAGACATGGGCTCTGGTTGCATTGGGTTGTCTTGGTGTTATTTGTTTAGCATTTCTGTCTGCTGTCCACAAGGGGCACTTCTTTCTCTTATAGTCTGTCATGACAGGGAAATTGTGCTTGAATGACCCAAAGCAGTCCCCTGCCACAAATAGCTCAGGGAATTCTGGAACCGTGTTACAGTTAGATATAGAATATCCCCTGAAAAACTCATGTATTGATGTTCAGAGTCAATGTAATTAAGTCATGAGGGTTGTAATCTCATTAGTGTGTAAATCCATTGTGATGGATTTACTGGGCGGTAACCTAGGCAGGTGGGGTGTGGATGGAGAAAGTGGGTCCTTGGGAGAATGGTCTTAGGGACTGTGCTTTTGTCTTGAATCCCCCTGCTTGCTTGCTTGCTCTCTCTTGCTTGCAGCCTCTGTGATGTGAGAGCAGAGCCTTTGCTCCTTCCCTCTCTCTGCCTCCTGCTGCCATGCCCTGAGCTCCCCATATATAACCAGGCCTGACATGGGCTGACACTCCAAGATCTACAAAAAACATCTACAAAAAACATCTTCCTTCCTCTAAGCTGCGTGGTCAGTTGTCTTGATTCTATCAGTGAGAATGTTGACTGGGACAACCCCCCCTCCAGGGGGACCTGCTCCTATAGCATTATTTTTTAATCGTGCTTCCTCCACACTTCCTTTCTCAGGATGCAGTCAAACACCACCCATCCTCCTTCACTCGTTTTCTCTGGTATGACCGAGTATTTATTGGGTAAGTGAGTACTTTATGTCAGGCACTCCGTGAAGCACTGTTATTTAATTCTCAAAGCAACCTATTGTGCAGAAGATGAGTCAGACACAGAGAGCCTGAACATCTTGTCCTTGCCCACAAAGCAGGCAAGGGGCACAGTGCTCTTAACAAGGACAGGACAGCACCTCTGATATTGTCAGGATATGTAAGTAGGAACTGGTAGTCCCCAGTGCTAAGGGGAATCAGAAACCCTTAGGATTTAGCTACCAAGAAGGGAAGCCACCTTCCCCCCTTCTGGTTAACACTGCACCCTGTCTTTAAAATAAAGGCACTGGTGGGGGTGGTGAATGGGAATTTCCTCCCACTGGCCTATCTAATCCCAGAGCCTATCAAGACCCTAGAAGTTGAAAGTCTTGTGGAATCTGATCCTATCCAAGCACCCTCCATCCTCCTATTGCTGCAACTGCCTATCTCTGAATTTTTTATCATTTTTTACAATGAGAGGTTAGGAAAGGGAAGAAGCCCCAGGCAGCTACTCTCTTGACTTGGAAGTTCTACATTTGGAATTTTATCTCTATCATCTATACCGCTGATAAAATGCTGATTATTTTGATTATTTTGTTTCTTTCTCTTTCCAGTTAATTTTAATGATCTAAAAAATCAGTCATGAGGATCTGCTTTTATTTATTTATTTTTTTGCATTCTGGAATTTTCACAGTATCCCTCTGACGTTTCCACACACCTTTATAGACCAGTATTTAAAAAGCAAACATAAGAGAAACACAGCAAGGAAAAAAAGGAATCAGCATGATCCTGGTGGGTTAAAATTGGATCATCAATTCTCATCAGGAGAAAGTAGAACCCCTCACTGACCGCTCCCTCTTCCCCACACGGCTCCCAGTGACAACCGCACAAGCCGACTTGAAACATTCACAGTTAATTGACCTTGAACATTTCAATTTCTTACCCGTGGTGAAAAGGTACTACTGGTATGCAAATTGAGCTGTATCATTAACAAGGTACACTGATAAAGTAATGGAAATTCAGATGCTCGTAGGCTTTTCCCAAGTAATTTCAGCAGGATAAGTCGGCCACGGGGAATCCGAAGATTGCTATTGGGTTTTAAGCTGTGCAGCTCTGCAGATGTGTATGGTGTCCGTATGTGATACAGGGTGAGAGTGTTCCAGGTCTCATTTTAAGACAAATGTTGAATAGCAATCTGGGAAATGCATGTTAGCTAGCTAGATAGACAGACAGACGAATAATTGGCAGATCTTGGCAGACTTCGGTATGCCAAGCTATTGTGACAGGTAGGGGTAATTGTAGCATGCAATGCAGGTGCGAGAGCAGCTCAGCTTAGATTGCACCAACCTTCTGGCCCGGGCCAAATCCATCTAGCCTTATACTATCAGCATACTTACTTTTTATTTTTTTAATGAAGAAAGTGGTGGCTAACCCCAACAGATTGTAAACTCTGAATTACTCTAAGTAAAATACCATCATGAATTCTTTCTTTTGTTTATTAACTAAACCTTTCAGTTGCTAGTCAAGTGTTATTTGTCCTTAATGTGCTTTTAATATGCTAATATATTCAACATCACAGTTAACCGGTACCTTCGAAACCAAGGACCATCTTTTCGTAACCCCATCTATTCCGTGGCTCTTGATACTTCGCCCACAAAACAAAAATAAGAGTGCGGTCTCTCTGGCTCATTTTATTCCACATATCACAGGCTTCCTTCCACATTCCCTTTCTCCTTTTTCTCCTTTCTTGGCCTCATTACTGAGACTCAGCATAATAGCGTCATCCATCTACTTCACATGGAAACATTTCTTAACTCTTCATATTTCAGCCTGAAAACTCATGGTAAAAAGTAAAAATCCTGCCTGCTCATAAGATTCTTAAATGTTGTAGGGTGGCCCTGAGAGTTAATATAAAAAGCACATTAAGTGCCTATTGATTTCTCTCATTTTCAGCAAGCACAAGAGTATATGATAGCTGTGAATTTTTGAGTTGTGCAACAATTATTGCTACTGACTCCAGACAAAGAGTTGTGGGCATAATAAAGCTTTGAAACAATTTAGTGACCCAATGACCATAGCATCTCTGATCTATGGCTTACCACCTTGACACACTGGATTCCTAAGGAACTTGAAGCTAGAATATATGTTGCTATGAATTATAAGGAAAAGAAAGGCAAACTAAAAATTACCCAAGGCCTATTCTATGCTATGTACTCTACCAGAATTGTATGTATCACATTAAACTTAATTATTAAAATTATCTAGTGAGATGAAATTTGCTTGTGCATCCCTCCAAATAAAGCTTAAAAATATTTATAGAAGATAAGTAAATTTCCCCAATATCATGCAAATTATCATAGCATCGGCAAGAAATTGCTAAATTTTAAAGCTATTTTAAGCTGTGTGAGAATGTCACGTTGAAAATTACCCCCTTTATTCATCTTTACCCCCCGAGTAATTACAACTCTCGTTGCCTGATAGTGGTATGTTTTATCCCAAGAATATATTCAAATAATATATTCGGTGTTATTTAATTATAAATTAGCTGGCTGGCTGAGCTATGTTTAAGTCTCATCTATCATACCTGCTAGGTATTGCCAACATTTGCTGTTGGTCAGGGAGATGTGTTTTACAGTTTCAAGAAAGTACAAAAAAAAATAGTCTTGGTTGGAACTTGAGAATATAGACAAGAATCACCTCTATCTCCTAGTGATGTAAAGAATGCATGATGGCCATTTTGGGTGTTATCAGTGAGAGCGACATGCCAGTTTTATACAGGTAGGAACTACACAGAGAGTAAGTCACACTTCTTCCCCAAGAGATTAAAGTGTAGAAGGACACGGATGGTCAAGGACACAAAACACAAGTGACCACAGCTAAATGGCACTCCTAACCACCATCAGGGCATCTGAATTTCTAGAAAATAATTTGCTTAATTAAAATTGTCATAGGAAGGTTTCCCTCTAAGATAATTACTTTTTTTCAAATATGATTTCATCTACACGTCCCCAAGAGTCTAAGTTTGCCAACATCATTTTGATCTTGACTTCAATTACAATAATGTAAGGGAACGGAAAGAACATGGTGCCAATATTTGTCTGGTTCCATTAAATGGCATGCGTTGTCCCCGGAACACCATTTAGAGCCCTTTTAATGGATTTGTACTTTGTCTTTTACCAGCGTAGTTCCTTTTGCAGGAATGAAATGAGACTCTAGTGGTGCTGCCTAGACGGCTGCTAGATAGGGTCGTTTCTCATGTCCACCCCTGAATCTCATTGGCATTGCCTACGAAACACAGTGACTGTTTGAGGAGTGGACAGGTGACTCTGAGGCAGGCCAGTGAAGCGATTCTAGGATTTTGTTGGAACTGTGGAAGAGACCCTGCAGCTTGGAATGCTGAGGCTGGGAGGTAAGCACCAAGCCACAGAGCCCTTGTGGAACGTGGCTGACTGAAGCCAACAGAGAGAAGACAGAGGTGGAAGGTGATGAGTTCTGAGGTCACAGTCAGGACCCCCAAGTCCAGCTAGGCCTGCAGCACCTTCCCAGTGCTTTCCAGTCGCATGAGCCACCACTTAGCTCCTTCTACTTGTGCTGAACCTGCCACGGACCACTGCTTCCACAATTCTCTCCTGCATCATTATTTTCGTTCCTCTTTTTTTTTTTTTGCGGTACCAGGGGTTGAACGCAGGGGCGCTCTACCTCCACGCTACACCCCCGGCCCTATTTTTCATACTTTATTTTGAAACTGGGTCTCAAGAAGTTGCGGAGGGCCTCACTAGGTAGAGAGAGAGAGAGAGAGAGAGACAGGGAGAGAGAGAGCGAGAGCTGAGGCTGGCCGTGAACCCGGATCCTCCGGTCTCTGCCTCCCAAAGTACTGGGATTACAAGCGTGCGCCACCACGCCCGGCTCGTTCCTCTTTAATGGATTATTCCCATCAGTGTACTCTTATGTCAGCATAATCTTCTCTTTCCCATCTTCAAAGGAAAAGAAAAAGCTCCTCTTGACCCTACTCTGTTTTTTTCTTACTTTTTAAAATATTAACCCTCTTCAAATAAAAAGTCTATATAACTCTTTCCAATTTTTCTCACCCTGTCCTCTCTTAGGTCGACTCCAATCAGACTTACTCTCCTTACTGCTCAACTGAAACTGGTCTTGTCAAAGTCATCAGTGAACTCCCAGTTGCTAAATCAAAACGTCAGGCTTCAGTTGTCCTATCATTTGACCTATCAGTGACATTGGATATTTTCGGACACTCTGTGTGCCTTGATATACTTCATTCACTCCGCTCTTACGAAAGCACATCCTCTTCATTTTCTGCCTAGATTACTGGTCGTTCCTTCTCAGTCTCGTTGCTGGTTCTTCTTTTGATCTCCTACCATTTTCTTTTGTATGTGTCTGTGATATTAGGAATTGAACTCAGGGGCATTCTAGCTCTGAGCTACATCCCCAGCACTTTTTATTTTTTTGTTTTGAAGGAGGATATCACTAGGTTGCTGAGAGCCTTGCTAAATTGCTGTCCTTGAACCTGCAATCCTCCTGTCTCAGCCTCCCAAGTACTGGGATTACAGGCATGCACCACCACACCCAGTTGCCTAACATTTGTTAAAATGGAGATTCTCCAGGTCTCAGTCCTTTATTCTGCCTCTTTTCTCACCACTTTTACCCCTTGTTCACTCTCTTAGCCTCCTGGATTTAAACATTGCCTATGTGCCAAAAACACTTCCTCATTTGTATCTCTGCCCATGCCTGTTCTCTGAACTCAACTCTCTCTTTGATAAGCATTCCCAAATCAGAACTTCTATTCTTTCACCAAATCTGACTCTATTCACAGCCTTCCCCCATCCTACTTATAGTAATTCTTCCAATTTCTCAGGACCAAAATAAAAGTGGAATCAAACTTGATTCCTTTCTTTCTCTTACTACCCAACCACCAGAAAACATTGTTGGTGCTACACTACTTCCACAAACCCTGCTGTTTCCTCGTCTTCGTGGATCCTTCTTTGGTTGAAGCCCCATAGTGTGAGTCTATCCTTGGAGTAGCCACCTAATAAATCTCCCTGTCTCTACCTTTGTCCACTGAGACTGTATTCTCTACATAACATTTACCTCTCCTGTGCTCAAACTACTGTGATAGCTCTTAATTTCACACAGAGTGAGAGACAAAGTCCTGGTTCTGTGGATGGTAATATCCTATTATGACCCACCCCCTTTAAACCACTTTTATCCATCTCTACATTCTCTCCTTTTCTTCTCTCCAGCTGCTATGGTTTGAATATGTCCCCCAAAAGTTCATGTGTTGGTAACTTACTCCCCACATTCATATGTGAAAGGCATTTAGAGTGGGAGCTTTGAGAGGTAATTGGGATCAGATATGGAGATGAAAGCGGACTTGAGCCAGTGTATTTGCTCTGTTGCTGTGTAACTCCCTCCACCATGTTATGATGTAGCAAGAAAGTCCTTACCAGACATCAAGCAGATCCCAGCGCCATGCGCTTAGACATCCGAGCCACCAGAACCGTGAGCTAAACCGACCTCTTTTCTTTATAAATTACCCTGTCTGTGGTGCTCAGTTTTAGCAACAGAAAACAGACCAAGACGCCAGCTCACTCCCCTCCACTGACAGGGGGCTCCTTGCTGTTCTCTGAATGAACCGAGCATCAGTCCTTTATCCATCTCGGGAACTTTGTTAAACCATTCTCTGACGGGAATGCTCTTCCCTGGGGTCCACTGGGCAATCATTTGTGCCACGTTCAAGTCTTTGCTGAAATCCCACCCTCCCATAGAGGCTTGGATCTCCTGTCCTCCCTTTTAAAATTCCTTTTACCAGTCAGGTATGGTGGCACACACCTGTAATCCCAGTACTTGGGAGGCTAAAACAGGAGGATCGCAGGTTCTTAGCCAGCCTCAGCAATTAGTGAGTTTCTCAACAACCTCGTGAGACCCTGTTTCAAATTAAAAAATAAATAAATAAATAAAAATGGCTGGCAGTGTAGCTTGGAGGTAGGATGACCCTAGGTTCAATCCCCATTACCCCCCCCACACACACACACACTTCCTTTTACCCAGCAATCTGGCTACCACTTGTCTTGTACCAAACCACATTTTATTTTTTTGACACTAATTGCTATCTTTTAACACAGCATATGGCTTTATTTATTATATGTATTGTTTATTTTCTGTGCTGTTCCATTATAATATACACTCCAAGAGGTCAGAAATCCTCACCTGTGACAGATCCCAAATGTCTAGTACATTACCCGACAGAGTAGATGCTAAATAAATATAGCCATGCCTTAACAATGGGGACATGTTCTGAGAAGGTATGTCATTAGGCAATTTTGTCATTGTGCAAACATCATAGAAGTATCTGCCCAAACCTAGATGGTTCAGCCTACTACACACCCAGGATACACAGTATAGCCACCATCGTGCATCCAGTTCATTGTTGACCAAAATGTCATGAAGCACAGGACCGTATTTCCTACATAAAGGAATGAAATAAATTTGCAGCACTACGCATAGCCTAAGAGTATTTAAATTTCATACTAGCTAGTGGTAAAGGTGGAACCGGAACTAAATGAAATAAAACCACAGGACATTTTTCTTGGTGGCACAGTATTTTCAATGGTGTTCTCTAAGAGAAAATCTAGATGTCTGGTTGAGACACACACACAATCACGCACGCATGATCGCCTCACTGTTACACGGTTTAATCACTTGTAAACTAAAAAATTCACAGATGTGTCTATTGCTTTGTTTCTGGGATTTGTGATATAATAAGAGATACTTTCTCACTTCATCTCCCCAGCAAGGTTTTAAATTAATAACACCTCAGTAAATTCTCCTAGGTTTGGGTTCTTTGCTATCGATCAATTTTCCCCCAATGCCAGTTGGCCAACGAACATTCAGTCCTACATGTTGTCTTGCCAGATCAAACATTTCTGAAATCTTCAATAATTCAGTGGATTGAAAAGTAAATATTTACCTCCTTTCTCTCTTCAGCACTTTGATTTATATATTTGATTTTCAAGTTTTATGACTGCCAAATTTCCTCTGGAAGGCTACAGTAAAGTTACAGAAACATCAGAGTCTGTGTCTTAATTGCTTTTTTTTTTTTAACCAGGTCAAGTTTTATTTCACTCAAATTAGTAGTTTTGGGGAAATGGTATTTAGCACATGATGTCTAGAAATTCACATGGTAATCGGGACCTGCCCATGTTTCGCTTTCTAAGCCCATTATAATACTTGTCTAAAAGTTTCCATTTAGATCTATTAGAGCGAGACAGGTCATTTCAGTAAATGACATCATGCATCAGAGAGAGCATACTGGCAATATCCCAGAGGTTTAAAGAACATTTTTTGCTTCTCTACCTTCTTCTTTTTTTTATTATCTTCCCCAGCCTGACTGAGATGATAAGCTGTCATGAACCAAATATCCTCATATCACTCCTTCTGGGTCAACAAACTGAAGTCACTCTCCTGCATCCAACATCTTTTCCACATAATGGTCAGAAAAGTCAGCAATGCCGGGGCATAGTGTTATCAGAAGGGTAGAAAGTGCAAAACCAATCCCAGGTGTTTGACCGATTAAATCAGTTAATATCCTCCCAACTGGTTAAAATGCTTAAATATACTACCAAAGCACCATGTTCCCAGTTAATGAGTTATGTTTACCTGTAGGCATATGACGTTGTTAAATTCGGTCTAGGATACGCACACTTTATTTAATTCCAGGATCGATTCATTTTCAAGTATTATTTCACTGTGGTCATTTTTATTTCACAAGCAGTAGGAATCATTACTAGTGATGCATATGCCCAAGAGAGTTGCCAGGTTCCCCTTGGCATGACTACACTTTAGACAACCTTCTTCCCGGCCAGCTTCACTTGCCTTAGAGCATTTACTTTCTAAAATGTGCAATTATAAATTCTTTCTTTGCCTCTGGAGGTATAAATCTTCACCCAGATTTATGCCAGCTTATAATTTGGGAATGTCTTTCTCAAGGACCTGGGAGATACCCCATTTAAGTGTAATCATTAAAAAAGATGGGGTCCCTGTCTTCTAGTCTCTGTGGAAAGCAGGAGTCTAACTTCCAGGAGCTCAATTAGCAAACAGATGGACAAATCACTTGGCCAACTTCCCCCGAAGTATCCTCTAGTACATTTCCACTAGTTCACCCCAGGCTCTAACAGACTGGTTTCAGAGGAATTGAGTTCCATCCTTCTCCTCTATTGCAGGAGCCTTGACCCCAATCGCAAGACTTTTGAATAAAGTCTTCCTTGTCTGTTGACCTCCATCCAGCGCAATTTTTCTTTGACAGGAGATCATTGTTTTGTTTTTTGAGAACAATGTGCCTTTCATTTTTCTTCCTAAGCAGTCATATTCTCCAGCAACCCAACCATTCTATAAATACAATCTAAAAGAAGCCAAGAGTTAACGCCTCGCCGCGAGTGGGGGTCTGGCTGGGAGCTAGACAGCGGGTTTCTTCCTGGGAGTGGAAATGCCGAGAGGCGACTGCACATCTGCTCCATCCATTAGCCAAAAAGAACTCTGAATAGCAACAAGAAGTGTCATGGGGCTCGCTCCGTTCAAGGTGACAATGGCCTTTGCCAAGAGAACAAACAGATCAATATGCCACTAAGCGTGGCAGTGTCTGTCCACAAATATCCGGTGTTAGGGCCAACCTGCCCACATTCGGCAGACACGAATGACCTGGGTCCAACCCAGTGATCTTATGCTCCCCAATACAACAACCAACATGTGCCAGGAGAGCCCCCAACCAACCGTACCCCAATAGCCTCTGAGCTCCTAATATACCAACTGCCATTTTGGAAAAGAGTAGAAGAAAGTTAAGAAATAAAAAAATCTCATAATTTACCTGGAAGGGACTAATACAACCCAAATAGGCTACTTTAGCCAACATAGGCTGGGGGTTTTAAGGTGGTTCCAATATGTGACCATATATGAGAAATATTGGTCTCTGGACCAAATTCCAAATAGGATCCCTCCCATCTTAAAACAATACGACTGCTAAAGTTTTGACAAGGGTGAAAAATAGGTCGTTTTCATGTTATCCCTCAACTACTCAAATCTAACATTCAGACTCTGGGGTCTGGAAGTGCCCTGAAAAACTCATGCTGACCAATGTTTAAGATCTGAATGATAACGTCCTATAGTAGGACTAGGAAATACTGATAGTATCTGTATGGGCATTTTTCTTGGGTGCTTAATATTGTAAGAACTGTCATTTATGAATGTTATCAATGATGATCTGAAAAAACTATATGTGGATTGTCAATAATGCTATTTGCATGTGTATACAGGTGAATCAATAGTGTGTATATAGAATCAATAGTGTATGTATAGAATCAATGTATCTCTCCAGTTCAGAAAGCATTTTGTTGGATGAGTAGCACGGATACAGTCACATTCACACTTTTGAGCAGAATCACTCAGCATTTACTGGGTATCAAAATGATTTTTGATTCAAACTCAACAGAGATAAGCATATGTATATACATATATATAATCTATCTCTATATATAATTTATTGACTTAATATAATGTTCTACAATAGCATGGTAGAGCGTTATGCAAATAGAATTTAAAGTTTGAAGCCAGCAGGTAAAATATTCCCCTGAGCACACATCCAATTCTAGAAATGCTTTCGATTGCAGACCTTTTTGCTACACAATGAATTGCTTCCTCTAACATCCGTGCACCCCAGCCAGCTCCATCTGGCTCCTGGTCTATGAAAAAATGAGAGGAATACACAAAGGGTTATGATTTTATGAAAAACACATAGAAAAAAATGCTATTATGAGGTTTATGTCAAAATTATTTTACTACCATGAATTTTGCCAGGGATCTACACACATTTCAGTAGCTTGAATTATCTTTTATTATTATATGTGTTTTAAGTGGTTCCTTTACCTTGGTAGATAAAACAAATCAAGTTTCAACATAGTTGAGTTTTAGACATTACATTGTGCTGCAACAGTGTAGAATACTAATAGAGTCAAAGTGAACCACTGCCGGGTGATTTTTCTAAAGTAGTCACTTTTCCTTTATTTGTTAATCTGCCTCTAACCTCTGATAAAGCTTAGCCAGCGTTTTCAGAGAGCATGATCAAGTTTGTCAGGCTATGAAAGATGAGGAAGCTCAGGCAGAAGATGAAAATACACCTCATTTTGCTGTTTATCTCCATCTTATTTATTTTTCTTTGTGATGCACAATGGAAAGTTCTAAATTGTCCTTTCTGGTAAAGTCTCACAAAGCAACCTCATTCCCACTCAAACCAATGAGGCCTTTCAGACGATTGTCAGGCCACCTATCATAGTTCCTGGTTCCCAGTGTATATTGATCCTTTGAGTCATAATAAAGTAGTACTTCCAGCTGGGAACAAGAGTTAATGCAAACATTTTCTGGATCAGAAAAGATGGACCAAAAAAAAAAAAAAAGAGGTTGTGCTTCTGCCTAACCAATTTCAAATTGCTTCTGGCAAAAACTATGAATCTCATCCACACCCCTGCATTTTCCCACATACACTGTTACCACAGAGGAGAATATGGCAGGAAACTGGGGGGTAAAAAAACAGTATTGTAGTAGAAGCAGCTCAATGCATGTTCATGATGAGCGCTACAATAATTGCAAAAAGCAAAATACTTTTGATAAGCAAAATGGAGAATCAATTATTAGCATGGATATTATAATGCAGTTGTTATTGCTTTTACTATATCTGTCTTGTGAGATTTTGTAACCTACAGTTACTCAAGAATAAAAGAAAAATAAAGGTCAGTTTGTTGTTGTTTTGAATGCACCTTTAGAGTCCAGAATTTCGCTTCTTGTAATTTAAGAAATTTGCAATTTGTAGCTTTAGGAAATATGAATGTAATATTTCCAGAGTCAGCGAAGCTCAATAGTAAGCCATAAATGTCAAGAACTTTATATTTTCATTTAATGGCACCAATTTTTCCTTCAACAGATCCATAACTGAGGAGAAGAATATTGTGTTGCATAATTGCCTTTGTGGAATTTTTAAATCTATCATTTTTGCACAATCACATGCAAGTCTGGATGCAATCTTCCTAACATTTTATATCCCTTTACATAAAAAATGGGAGGGACAATATGACAGTAGGGACATTGCAATTAAGGGGAATTTTCAGTGATCTACAAGTAGAGTTTTCACAATAAATTAGAGATTTACATGATTCTCAAGTGACGATGCTTCCAAAGCAAAAGAATGCTTTGCTTCTGCTGGACTGACATCCTGTAACCTTATCTATCCATCTAGGTCGCTGAGTGACTAGAGAAAACCCATCATGACCAGGCCACTGTCAGTTAGGACAAGACCCTCCATCAGCTTCACCTGACACTGCAGCTTGTTGTGTTCCCTCATCTCTTCTGATTCTTTACAACATCCTTCATAGAGCTCCTTTATTTACTTTTTCTAAAAAGCTAACACAACTCTGTTCTTCTCCTCTTACTTTTACATTCTCAGTAAACCACGTTTCTCATGACCGCCTTTTAGACGATGAAGCCTACATCTTTTTTTTCTAGCTCTGATTTTCTTTTGAAATCCATGTCTCAAATACTGAACGCTTCCTCTCTATCTATTCATGGATGCCCTATAGATATCTCAAACTCAACATTCCAAAAATGGACACTTTACCTCCTGTCAAAACCAGATGGCCACATAATTCCAACCTTCCATTCATGCAGACTAAAAATCATTTCTAATTATTCCCTTTCGATAATATCATAGAGAAGTTGCTGGAGCTAGTCAAGGTTACTTCCAAAGTGATTTTCACTGTTGACTCTTTCCTTTTCTTTATCCCTGTCTTTGTATTCACCCTTAATTCAAACACTCAGTTGAAAAAAACATAGTTTCTCTATTTATTAGTTTGTCACTGTGTAATAGGATTGTAATAGGATACCATCTCAAAATAAAAGATTCAGTGTTCACCTGAGAACAAAGTGGATTTGTGATAGGTGGGATGACAGACATACCATTGTAAATTAGCACAGAGAAGAGGCGCATGACCCACGCTGAAAATTTTAGGAAAACTTCCAGGGAAGTGTAGAGAGCTATCATCTACACCAAATCCCTAACAGGAGTTGCCTAAGAGGAGGAGGAGAAGGAATAATGGCTTTCCCAAAGAAATGAGAGAGATTGCAGCATGCCCGGGGGACGTTAAATTGTCCCAAAAATTGGAACACAGAATATAAAGTCATTGAAATTATCCTGAAGGGGAAAGAGGGGCTAGAATTGTAAGCAGAAGCCTATCTTAAGGGCCATAAAGGATATACCAAGCACTGGAGGAGGCAAAATGAGGACCACAAGAGGATTCTAAATAAATGAGTGCATTACCAATTGGCAAAGTAGAAAGATCTCCTCTGTCAAATTAAAGCAAAAAGACAGAATACTTTGGGGGGTTATTGCATTAATCAGAGTTGGAAACTCTGAGGTTTAAATGAGAGTCATGTTCACTAGCATGCAAATGCTATGGAAGTAAATCAGCAAGTCTCTGCTTTCTTGGTATTTGTATGCTAGAATAGGCCTTGACACTTGGGAAACTTTCCCAAAATATGTACTGAGTGAATGAAGGACTTGAAAGCACTTGAGAAAGTTTAGCAAGGTAGAGTCAGCAGGACTTGGTGATCTAGGAATAACCCATAAACACATGATGTCAAAGAGCCTTTGCATATTGGGAAGCATGAGGGCTAAGTTGAGGATGGTGGTTTGGAAAACTTTCAACATGGTGGGCCAAGAGTGATGAGTCGTTAGTAGAGGGAAATGTGAAAAATGTAAAATTGAAGCAACAAGAAAGTCAAGGAAATTACAAAAAAAAAAAATTAGGAGACCATGGAGTGGTTCACTTTGGAACAGAAGCAGCTCCTCCTCTGGGGCGATAAGAATGAAGGAAGCAAGGACTGTGGGATCGGGGTATGTTGCCAGGTTTTGAAGAGGAAAACAGGAAACCGTGTTTCTGCTTGATGACCTTCCCTTCCTAGAAGTCTTTAAGTGTGCCTCTTAAACAATCCATGTATTCTCCTCACTGTTTATAGAGTTGTTTTGGTGAAAGCAGGTTGGGTCCTAGTAAGCAGCATCATTTTTTAAAAAATATACTTTTATGGTGCATTGTAATTATACATCATAATGAGGTTCCGAGTTATAGGAACACACGTGCACACGGCACTTGGTGTGTTTCCCTCCAGATCCCACCCAACTCCCTCCCCTTCCCCGTACATGTTATTGAAATTAGTATTGATAATTTCGTATATGTACAGAGCATTATTTGAACTGTTGTGTTCATCAAGTCTCCTTCCCCACCTCCCTCTTCTAAGGACCCTCCATCACTCCACTGGAATCTCTCCTCTTTTATCTGAAGTCCCTTTTGTTACCCAATTTCTCTCTAGCTTCTACACATGAGCAAAAACACACAACCATTGACTTTCTGAGACTGGCTCAGCTCAGGGAGCATCCTTTTTGACACAGCATTTAACACAATCCCAACCTGACCTTGGAGCCTCAGAAAATAATGCATTTTTCTCTGAAACCTGTTCTGCATAACTCCATTTGAATTACACACATTCCAATCTCTCTCATTCAGCCAGGACCTTCTTTTCTCCACCTCTCAGCTGCAGCTCAAATACCAACTCTTCCACAATCTCACTTTGTAGAATGAAAGAGTAGAATTTACTGATGCTTGTTAAATTAATAGTGAAGAATCAAATCTCCCATTTGACTACCATTGTCCGACTTGAATCCAACTTTACTTAAACTCCAGTGAACTGGGCAAACATAAAAGCGAGACTTGTCATTAGTTGAACTGTAATTGTTCTACTATGGCCATACTCAGAGTGGTTAGAATAAATTAGATAGATTCTGAGATTAATTCAGAAGGTCAAAGGGCTTCAAGAGCTTTGCCTCTCTGGTAAGAAAGTGAAATGACAGAGCATTGTAATGAGCACGGCCGACATTTCAAAGGATCTTAAAACCACTCTTTGTCATCTCTTGTCTAAGAAATAGTTCTGATTAATTCTCATCAATCTTTTTTTGGAGTGTCTGGAATGTGTTTTGAATTCCAATAGATAAATGAATATTTCCTGAATATTGATGTCATAAAGTGTCTTATAATTAAAGTGTCTTAAAATTTAATTTAATGTATCATGTGCATAGGTTACCAAATGGTTAAAGTTTATATTTTTTAATCAGGCAAATTCTATTTGCAAACTACCCTCATGCCATTTTAAAATGTGAAGGAGTCAGAAATTGGATATTACATATAGAATGGGTGGGGTGGCTATGATGTTTGGGACATGTCTAATTATCAAGAAATAAAATTACGGAATTTCAGTCACTTCTAGGCAGCATGAGATACCAGAAAGTTCTACAAGACCACCTTTGTAAGATCCCTAAGTGCCACTCCTTACAACAAAGAATTTATCTATAGAATTTATCTCTCTAATCACAAAGACCGATTATGGTTTATAGGAGGAGATCACACACTGTGATTTCAATCAAAGAGAACTACTTCATCCAAGGAGTTATCAATATCATTCTAATCAGCATCACCACTATCCTCAATTTACATCCTAACACCCTGAACCAAAATGTGATCCAAACCATCAGCACACACATAATCCAAAGGAATGCAGGAAATAACCCTGGGCCTGCTGGCTATGCATAGAAATCATCTATGGATTCCACGACACACTAAGTGTTTTGTGTCCCAACTCACTGGCCTCTTACAAAAGGCCTATGTGATGGAAAATATTATTTTCTCATTTTAGACATGAAGAGACTAAGGCCAAGGGATGTCAGATCATCTGGAACAGTCACAGAGCTCTAGTGAAATCCAGCAAATCATAAACTCAGTCTGACTTCAGAGCCTGTTCTTCATCACACATGACCTGGTCCCACCTACAAGGTGGTTTCTCTTTCATGGAAAAACAAGATGGTGCCTCAGCAGGTGATCCGCGTCACCCAAAGGACTGAAAGGGGACAAGTGCTTGAGAAGGTGGGATATGGAGAGCGCCACTGGCTGAGTGATCAGGGAAGCAGAAACCTCTTGTTGAGCTGCTGGGTTGGGATTTTGGAAAGCCAAAATGAAGGGTTGGCGCTTTCCAAGTAGAATGACATAAGGACCGACTAGGACCAGGCACATTTTTCAGAATGGCAATATTTGGACTGAAGGGAGTAGAGGGAGTATTTAGGCAAGAAAGGAGATTGGAGCCAAATTTTAGAAAGTCTTTCATTCAAAACTAAGGACATCTAACTCTCAAACTTTCAGTATCCAAGGAATAGGTGGCTCACAAATTGTAGGTAAATTAATAAAAAAGAGAGACCAGTGCCATTTTAAAAGTACAGAATAAGTGATATTTTAAGACAACTAATAGTCTTCATGATTATTACACATTGTTTTAAGAGAAGATAATACAACCATTTACCAAGCCTATCAGCTTGATGGTAGAGTTTTTGCTATCTGGGTGGCTTCTGAAGCAAGTTGGTCTACCTTCTCGCCCTTGATATTTACTAAATTTTAAAGAATCTTAATTTATATTTACAGGTCCCTGTTTCAATAGGCATTCTTACTGCTGTAATCCAAAACAACTGACCACTACAACTTAGAGGAAAGATTTATTTGCTCACAGTTTTGGAAATTTCAGGGGTTTAGTCCATATTAGGCCAGGTGAAGTCTGAGGCGCTCAGGGCATGACATGGGAAGGAGAGAGAGAGAGGAGAGGAGAGGAGAGGATAGAGAGATAGTGCCAGGGCTCTGCTCTCACATCCCAGAGGCAAGAAGCAAGACAGAGAATAAGGGAAGGAAGGACCATATATAATCTCCATGGCCACACTCCCAGAGACTCCTCCTCAGCAACCAAGTCCTGCCTCCAACATGGCTGCCTTGCCTCCATGAGATCTAGGGGGACATTCTAAATTGAAACCATAATAGTCACTGAGAAAAACAGAAGATTCTTTATCCCTAACAGAAGTATTTGGATATTTTGACCCAAGTTAGATATTGAATAGATAAATGTCCTCCTTAAAGCAGAAAAACAAACATTAAATAAATCAGCATGTCAACCCAGAAGCTGGAAGGTTGCATATTTTACCTTGAAATATGTATTCTTACAAGACCTACTGTGTGTGGTATGAAATTAAGTTATTTAATCTATGCTAAAGAGCTTAGATGTGCTTTGTGAATATATGCAATAACATATTTATATAGAGTTTTTAAAGCAACAAATACTTAAGTACTGGGAACAGTTCAGACTCTGTTCATATCTTTATATCACTGTCCAATTTTCAGAAGAAATCTTAATGTCTTTTCCCTAACATCATTATATTTTGGCTCATGAGTGATAAGTTCAGATCAGTGGGAAGCTGGTGAGTGTTTAATAACGTTCTCTGGGAGGGAAAAGTCCCACTTTGTAGCATTTGTCAATTCCTGTGGTGTAAATGCTTCATCCACACAGGTTTCAAGCTACTGACTTGGCGATGCTGGGTTGGGAGGAGAAGCTCACAGCAGGCTCTCATGAGCCAGCGGGTTATTGACCATATCTCTGAGATAAGCTACTTAAGCAAAGCAGCGAGAATCATATTGCAATCATGAAATTCTCCGTTAGAGCCTCAAGTGTGGAAAATGCATTTTTTTCCTAACAATCTCATTTTCTATCTTCAGCTCTTATTCTGTCTCGTGTAGAAAATCAATCTATTCATTTCAGAGGAACGCAGTCCAGTTCGTGGATTACTCAATCTATTAAGGATATATTTCTGTCACCTTCAGCTTTGAAATGTGCATGGTGATTAATCTCCCTTCCCATCAACCCTGGAGTTACTCTTAGGAGCAATGGACAGAGGGCCCAATTCTTGATCTGTAGCCTGAGCAGTGAATGACCCCAGTGAGCGAGCATCTTCTACTCTACTCTGTGTTGATCTGTTGCAGGTGGATGAAGATGTACCTGATCGTGACATTCTTATGTCTCACACCCATCCCAGGTATGAGACCTTCCCCACAACACTGTTTCATGCCACTCACATCTGCATTCATTCTTGGTGCCTCAGTAGCTCTTGGTTCTCCTCCTTGGTCATTTACGGCTGATATGGGGTCTTTTCAGTTTTTTGTTGTTGTTATTTTGGTTTGTTCTGTTTGTTGGTTGGTTGGTACTAGGGATTGAATCCAGGGGCATTCTACCTCTGAGGCACACACCCAGTCCTATTTTATTTTGAAACAGGGTCTTGCTAAGTTCCTGGGAGTCTTGCAAAGTTGCTGAGGCTGGCTGGCCTTGAACCTGAAATCCTCCTCTCTCAGCCTCCCAAGTGCTGGGATTATAGGTGTGTCCCATCATGCCCAGCCCGATGTGGGATCTTTTCCACAGGACCATCTGTATATTTCAGGAATAGGATGATTTAGTGCCTTCTCTTGTGGCAGGCTGTCTCCTCTTTAAGCACCTACTCTTAGTACATCATTCATTTTCAGATACATAAATATGAAGGGAGGATCCCATAAAGCCCCCTAAGCCCCCTACAGTTTTTTAAATATACTTTTATTGGTGCTTGTAATCATACATCATAATGAAGTTCAGAGTGATAGGCATATACATGCACACAGCACCTGGTGAGCTCCCCTTCCCTAGATACCAACCCACTCCCTCCCCTTCCCTCTACATGACATTGAGATTGGCATTGATCATTTTGTATATTTACATATACTGTAAATGTATGTATTTACACTTACATCACTGTAAGTGTATCTTTAACTCTGATTGAAGACAGGTATTCAGGACAAATAATTCCTCATGCTTGCTCATGTCTTACCCTGCTCCTTCCAGTCCAAACTCTCCTTTTATATTCCTTTCAGTAGCATAGTAGGAAAGAAGGGATTCTTTCAGCCTCCTTATTTCCCTTTTCAAATCTTCTTTCTTTCTTATTTTCAGAGTATCTGCTGAACCTTGTTCCCAGGCTGTGCAGTGATCTGCTTTCCTTAAGCCCTAGATGACTCATGCCTGTCTGAGCTAGGTGGATAAAAAAGGACAAGCAGGGGAGACAGTATCCATTTCTATCCCTCACACCATCCTACACATGGAAATAGCCTCTGATGGAATTATTATTGCCATTAAAAGTGTTTTTATCTCATCTACACTGCAGGAATTTGTGTGTTCACCTTTCACTTCCATGCAGAAAAAGCAGAATCCCCAGACCTCTTTGTGCAGTGTAATGAAAAGAACCCACCCTACACCATGCCCCCTATGTCCTCAGTATAAGACTGTACTGTAGTAACACACTACTGACTGCCAACTCACGTCTCTGAATGAAACTTCTGGTGTCTACCAAGCACTGCCTGAGTCCAGATCCACAGCCTTTTCCAACCTATGACATGGCATACCAAAGGACCCAGCATGCAAGAAGTGTTTTCTGCTACAGTACGGATCAACAAAGCTAGCCAGACCAAAGGTTAATGAGTGGTTTGCTCTCACATAGGCAAGAGCAGGATTAAATCTCAGAAAGCAAAGTAGTTCTTACGCTGACAAAAGCAGGAGCCTACTAACATTTACTCATAATATTTACTCCTCCATAGACAGAGCCATGAAAAATATGGTTGTTGACAATGCCTTTTAATAGAAGAGTTTTGCAAATAGCACGTATATTCTCCTTTCTTCCCCAAACATAACATTAACAATGAGATATGGTTTTGTTAGAGGAATGCAATTTTGATGCATATATAGTTGTACTATTTTCTATTATAGAAAAAATCATAACATTTACATTAAAAACACTATTTTGTGCTTTATCCAGGAAAATTCAATTGTGTTACAAGAGTTTTATTTGAAAAAGAGTTGAAAGCTTTGGCAGGTCTATTCTACTCTTTCATGAGACATAATTTGAGGGATTAAGAGTGAACACAATTTGGAGGATTATGTCTGCGAACAGGGAGTGAAAGATAAGAGAGAATTCTATATAGCCTGGCTAAGGAGTGCCCCAACCCCAAGCCAATGCGCAAAGACTGGGAGAGGGTTTTTTGTTTTATTTCATTTTGTGTTTTTCCCTACAGGTATTTGAGGAAATCTCTGTCAAAACACTAGCTGGTCACAAGCTAAATAAATATGACCTCAGACAAAGAATACATCTGACAAAGAATAGTCTTAAAAATTGTAAAAAGTCACACACACACACACACACAAACACACACACACACACACACACACACACACACACAAAACTACAACCCACACAAACAACAAAAGCAAACTCTTTGCAAGGGAAAGGATAACCTAATTGCTCAAATTACCACGATGCATGTAAAGGAACAAGGAAACATAACCCATTTGCAGGAGAAATTGGTGGAAACTGTCCCTGAGAATGCAAAGACAGACATGGGATCTACTAGACTTTAGATCAACGCTCTTAAGTCTTTTCAAATAGCTAAAGGAAACCATGAACAAGGAGCTAAAGAAAAAGAGATAATGATGTATTGTACGAGTAGAGAATATCACTAAAGAGATGTCAAGTATAAAATGGAACTAAATACACAGTATGGAGCTGCAAAGTACAACAACAGAAATGAATTCATTAGAGGGTTGCAACAGAAGATTTGAGCAGAGAGAAGAGAGAAGTGGTTAAAGTGAAAATAGGTCAACTGATATTATCCATTCAGAGGAACAGAAAGAAAACAAATGAACTATATGAACAAAGCCTAAGAGATCTGAGGGACTGGATCAAATGTGTCAATGTATGCATGATGGGAATCACAGAAGGACAACAGAGAGGAAGGGGGAGAAAAAAATAAAGAAAAACTTTCCAAATTTAATCAATGATATGAGTCAATATATCTACGGAGCTGAACCTCAAGTAGAATAAACACAAAGAGTTCTACACTGAGACATATTACAGCCAAACTGCTGGAAGCCAAGGACAAAGAGAGAATCTTAAAAACAGCATGTGTCCTGTACAAGGGAGACACAATAGGGTTAATAGCCAATTTCTCAGCAGAAACCATGCTGGCTAAAAGGCAGTGAAATGCCATATTTGAAGTGCTGAAGGGGAAAAACAACACCTGTCAACCAAGAATTCTATATTTGGCCAAACTATCCTTTTATAATGAAAGAGAAATTATGAAATTCCCAGATAAACAAAGCTGAGGGAGTTTGTCACTAATAGATCTGCCTGACAAGAATGGAGGCCTTGGTATAGAAAAGAAAAGACTCTCAACAGTAATGCAAAACTACATTAAAAAAAAGAAAGAAAGAATGCTGGTAAAGTAGGTAAAGGAAAGAAAGCATTATTGTATTTTGGGTGTGTAACTCCTCTTTTTTCCTATCTGATTTAAAAGTAAAATACATAAAACAGTACTTATAAATCTATTATTTAGGACTATTGTTAGGACTCAGAATGGATAAAAAAGATATGAAAATCATAAATAAAAGAGGAAAGGCAGAGCTGTATAACAGTATCATATACCATTGAAGCAAAGGAATATCAATTCAAAATAGATCATTATAAATGTAAGAGATCAAATTATAATTCCCAGAGAAACCACAAAGAACACTCATTTTTCTTAAACATAGAAAAATAAACAAGAATAGAATAAAAATGGTAGATCACAAAAATTCCCTTAAAAATATTTTAAACATATTTCGGAACCTTACAAATACAGTGGCCGCTCAACATTGTGAATGTGCTAAATGCCACTAAATGCCACATTTTACGAGGGTTCATTTTATGTTACATGAATTTTATCTCAAATTTTAAAAAGTTGAAGAGTGAATCAATCACTCTTCTGAGAAAATACAGATTTTACAGATACATCCAGTACTTTTCTTATTTAAATGCTAGCGCGAAACCACTACATTCAAATATTCCCATATCACATCTCATAGATGCTTTCATTTTTATTTGCCCTAAAATTGTGGTCATTCCTTATATTTATGACATTGTTCTGAATTTTAACTTCTTACATTTTTATTTCATTTATGCCTTTCTGCATCAGTGAGCTCTTTATGTAATTGAACTAATCATAGAATTAGTATCGTGCAGTACTAACAGCAAAAGGGCAAATCTGATAAATATAAGGAATCATGTGCAAATTAAGCAAAGATGGGTTAGTAAGAGAAACTGTACTCTCTTAATAAATGGTAGTAAATTATCTTGCAAGTTTAACTCCCTTTTGGAGGTTTGTTGATTTTTTTTTCTCTAGCAACTATCCACCATTGTAGAATATGAGCAGGGTTTTGGAAAGCACATTCATAAATATCCATATAGGCAATATAGATCGGATTGAAAGTCCTAAGCAGGCACACAAGTCACCACCAGGATTTAAAATTTATTTTTATTGAGGAAAGCACGGCCAGTTATGATTCTATTAAAATAACCTTCATTGAAAATCAAGAACAGCATTAGGGTAGTAGCCACGGCCATAATAAAAGAGTATGAAAGAGATTGTAATCCAGGGATACACAGATTTATCATCTTTCTCAGAAGGAGGGAATCAAGGGAGAAATAAAAGGTGATTGTAAGAAAAACAATTACAAATGAAGCTAGTTTGGAGGTAATGTATTTAAGTTGGTAGGTTGAATTTGTGTGTGTGTGTGTGTGTGTGTGTGTGTGTGTGTGTGTGTGTGTGTGTTCAAGAAAGATCTCACGGGCAGCTGGAACATTCCGGAAGACTATGAAAGATACAGGAAAGTGGCTGTTAGATGTGTTTTCCTTCAGCACAAATGTGGGAAGTGTCTGAATGGGCATTTTGTAAAGCTCTAGAGAAAGGACAATACTTGAAGGGCACGCACAGAACCAAGGTCAATGATGGGGCTTTGGGAAACTGAACGCTCACTTTTTGGCATGGAATCTCTTATATTAGACTCTAATATAAGTGAATGACTAAAAAAATCTCTTTTTTATTATTTTAATATAGCCATATATTTGTATATAGTCTATTAAAATTGGTTCTACTTTATATGGCCAGTTATAGAATCAATTTTAGATAGCCAAGGACATTCTCCCTTTTATTTTATATTGTTAATATTAATTATATGACAATCTTTTAAAAAATAGATTTAAATAAAAAAGCAACAGAAAAAATAACAAAGAATCCTAAACTCACTTAAATATTATTTTAAACTAGCCTTCTACTTAAATTTTAGACACTTAAGGCTAAAAATTGTATTACTGCTGAGGGAGAAAATCATTGCTATAAAGTCCTACTTAAAGGAGAAACCAAGGGCAGTTCTCATGAAATCATGTAATTTTTCTGTCATTTCTTATGGGATTATATCTAGAGGGCAGTATTCAAAAAAGTTGCAGGTAAAAAAAGCATGGGAACAGATTTTAAGTTATAAGACTATAAATAACAAAATCATAAGCAAATATAAAGTGTTCCCATCACCTGAGCAAACAATTCTTCCAGTGGCATCAAAGTCTTAAAAATTCAAAAAATTGGGAGAATCAGACACAACGCAGTTCTTCTACTAATGGAGCCTTTGGTATCCATTTGTATACCTCCTCTGACATTTTGGATAAGTATAGAGTCCTAAATACTCATCCCTCTAACTGTAAAATGACATCCAGCCCGTACTAAGTTTTTCATCACATTTTTATCCCTCTGTCTCAGCTTTAAATGTTTTTTTTCATACACAGACATTCTTTCCATACAGCTGCAAGTCCACTTTGCATTCTATTGATAAACCCAAACTATTAGTGCATAATTCTAATAAAATATTCTGTTTTAAAATAGTTTTAGAGTTACAAGATGGTTGCAAGAACATTACAGAGAGTTCCCATCGGCGCTATGCCAGATTCCTCTGTTATGAACATCTTATATGGATATGATATATTTGCCACAACTAATGAATCAATACTGATACATTATTATTAACTAAAGTCTATGCTTTATTTGAGATTCCTTGGTTTTTACCAAATGTGCTTTTCTGATACAGGATCCTACTAAGGTGATCATGTTAGTCACCCCGTCTCCTTAGGCTCATCTTGGTTATGACAGTTTGCAGAGTTCAGAGTTCATTTCTTTTTTGTTGTTGTTGTTGTTGTTGTTGTTTTGGTTTTGCTTTGTTTTTGTTTTTGATAACCTTGACAGTTTCAAGGATAACACATTAGGGGGAATGGTCTTCACTTTAGGTATGTCTAACTTTTTTTTTCCCAACTGTCAGAGAGGAAGACCACAGAGGTAAAATGTGACTTTCATCACAACAAACCAAAGTGCATATTATCAATATAACATCACCAACCATGTTAACATTGGTGTTAACAATGGTGTTGACAATGGGGTTAATCATCACTTAGATGAGATAGTGCTTGCCAGATTTTTCCACTGTAAGGTTCTTCTCATAATCTACCATTTGGAAGGAAGCCCTTATTTACATCTCACACTTCAGGAATGGGGAGCTATGTTCTATTTCCTTGAAGGGCAAGGGAGAATCTACGTAAATTGTCTGGGACTCTTCCAAACGGAAGTATGTTGTACTTTACTGGGTGATGAGAAGCGTGGCTTTGAGGCAAACATGTATGTGCTTACATGAAAGAATGAGCAGGAGGGTGTGAAGCAAGAAGGAGGGGAGGCCGAAACAAAGCTGGCTTCTGACTCAGACAAAACTACAGGTTCCTGGTGTCCAACCACACACACACACACACACACACACACACACACACACACACACACACACTTCTGAACAGCCTCATGAGATGCATCTCAGAACTTCCCCTCCTGAGGACAAAAGGTGGAGGCTTTGAGCCATCTGTTGTCATCTCCCACTGGTCATAGTGAACCTCACGGGCAGGCAATACTACCCAATCCTCACCACCAGAATTTATGATCATAGTGGATTCCTGGGAGTAGACCATCACTCAACATCAGAGACGCCATGGGCGGGAAACTACAGGGA
Source organism: Glis glis (assembly GCA_004027185.1). NCBI lineage: Eukaryota > Metazoa > Chordata > Mammalia > Rodentia > Gliridae > Glis > Glis glis. Next base: position 14,395 of record PVJS01011373.1, on the reverse strand, counting down.
AGTGGCGCATCCCACGAGGAGACTCCGTTACACTGTGGGAAGCTGGACTTGACCACTGCAACATCAGCTGGAGGAAGAGACAGGACTGACAGCATCTGAATGTCACACAAGAAGGGTCCAGTATCTGACAGCACATCTTTAAGACTCCAATATAAGTGAGTGAGACCCCCCCAAAAATGGGGTTATTTTTGTTTTATTTACTCTATCTTTTTCCATGCTTTAGCTCTGCACTCCCCTCCTTTGCCTAGAAGGATACGCATGATACATATGCAGTGGTAGAAAGCTGTAAGTCCCTGCTTTCAGATTTTTGGTAAAGCAACTCCCAAACTTTCAAAGCACATGTACACAGTAGCCTACGGGGACATTTTCATTCTGAGGCTGAGACTGAATCCCTTCACACATGTATGCTAATATTTTGTTTAGAGTATTCTGCATTTATATTCATGAGAGAGTGGCTTTTAATTTTCCTTTCTTGTTTGTCCTTGACAGGGTTTGGTATCAAGGTTATGCTGGCCTAGTAGGAAGGATGAGTTAGGAGTATTTTGACTTTTTTTTTTCTGTTCTCTGGGAGAGAATGTGTAAGATTAGAGTCATATCTTCCTTAATTGTGTTTGGAAGAATTCCCATTTGAAGGCATGTTCGCCCTGAAGTTTTCTTTGTTAGAACATTTTAATTATCTTTTAAAGACAGAGGAATATTTTATTTTCTACTTCTTGAGTACAACTTTGTAGGTTGTGTTTCTCAAATAATTTTTCAATTCATTTAAACTTTCAACATCATTAGCAGGAAGTTTGTTAAAAATATTCTCTTACGTAAGACTTTTGTCTTATTGATTTTATTGCATGTTTGCTTTCTATTTTGTTAATTTGTATGCTTTTGACCTTTTCTTTTATTAACTTTTGGTATAATATGCTGGGTTGGATTTTTTATTTTTGTTTTGTTTTGTTTTGTCTTGTTTTTGTGGTAGAGGGGGGTTCTACCTCTGAGCTACATCCCCAACCCTATTTTATTTTTTTTAGTTTGAAACAGGGTCTCACTAAGTTGCCAGGGCTGGCCTTGAACTTGTGATCCTCCTGCCTCAGCCTCCCAAGCACTTGGATTACAGACGGGCACCACCACACCTGGCAGGGTTTTTTTTTTCCCCATAACTACTTAAGATGGCTACTTGGATGGATCATTCACATATAGCCTTCTTTGTCGTGTGATATTTGAGATTAAAGTTCTCAATTTTGGTCTAAGCTGCACCTCACGATTTTTTTTTTTGTAGTACTTTGTTATCATTGAGTTAAATGTTGTCTAATTGCAATAAAAAAATGTTGTCTAATTTCCATTGAGATTTCTCGTTGAGGAGTGTATTAATTAAATTCCATACCTTTCTGACTTATAAGTATTTTTTAATTAATGATTTCTAGCTCAGCTCTACTGTAACAGGCCACTTACTCTGCATCATTTCAATCAAGATTTGTTGGAATACTTTTTACGGCCCAGCATAAATTTAGGTATATATTCTAGGTACACTTGATAAGAATGTATATTCTACAATTTTGGAGGTATGCATATCTACCTATTTTGTCAAATTTATCAATTTTACTGTTTAAATCCTCCATATTTCCACTTGTATTTTTCCATAGCCTATTTGTTGAAAGAGATACACAGAGAGGTATGTTTCTCATTTTTATTAGCAATATCTATTTCTACTATTATTTCTGTTCATGTTTCTATATATACATATATATTTTTTTCTTTTGTGGTGCTGGGGATGGAACCCAGAGGCATTCTACCTCTGAGCTACACCCACAGCACTATTTTATTTTTTACTTTGAAACAGGATCTGGCTAAGTTGCTGAGGGCCTCACTAAGTTACTGAGGCTGCTTTGAACCTGTGATTCTCCTGTGTCAGCCTCCCAAGCACTGGGATTACAGGTGTGCACCACCATGCTTGGCTTTTTCTATGTGTTTTGAAGCTCTGTTATTTGTTATAGAAAATGTAAGGCTCCCTACAGGGTGTTTCCTTTCTACCCAGGATCTTTGTCCCTGAAGTCTGGCTGTCTCTCTCAGACACTTCAAGCAGGTAACACTTTCTGGTTGGTTCACTGGTTTCTAGAAATGCAGCTAAGTAATATAGGCTGAATGTTTGGATCATCCAAAAATTAATATGTTGAAACCTTAACCATGAATGTGATGATATTTGGCGACAGAGCTTTGGGGAGGTGAATAGATTTTGGTGGGGGCACGAAAGAGGGACTCTTGTGATGAGATTAGTGCCCTTTTAAGAGGCAGAGTGCTAACTCTCTCTCTCTTTCTCTCTCTCTCCATGCACAGGTATCCAGGAAAGGCCACCTGAGTACAAATCGAGAAGACGGCCATCAGGAAGTAAGGAAAAGGGCCCTTAGCAGACATCAAACCTGCTACCACCTTCATCTTGAACTTCCCAGCATTCAGAATTGTGGGAAATAAGTATCTCCTGTCTGGAATACCCAGTCTGTGGCATTTCATTGTAGAAGCCTGAGCTAAGACACTAACTTTTCTAACATAATAATTCATAAAGTCAGACACATTGTAGAAGCCATATTATTACCTTGAGGTGGGACAAAGTCTTAGGTAAAACTCATCATCCAGAGTTTCCTGGGAAACGAGGCTGTTCCTGAGATTTCTGAAATCATTTGACTTCTTCTCCTTCCTTCCCTTACTTCTTCCACACTCTCACTTTCTCCTGTACTCTAACAAATCACTTAGACCTCAGTCATTGGTTTCAGTTGTGCTTTTGGGAAAACCCAACCTAAGATACCACTTGGTGGACACCTAGGTTGGTTCCATAATTTGGCTATTATGAATTGTGCTACTATGACGAATGGATTACAAAATTATGGGAAATGGGCCGGGCGTGGTGGCGCATGCTTGTAATCCCAGTACTTTGGGAGGCAGAGACCGGAGGATCCGGGTTCGCGGCCAGCCTCAGCACTCTCTCTCTCTCTCTCTCTCTCTCTCTCTCCTTAGTGAGGCCCTCCGCAACTTCGTGAGACCCGGTTTCAAAATAAAGTATAAAAATAATAGGGTCGGGGGCGTAACGCGGAGGTAGAATGCCCCTGCATTCAATCCCCGGTACCGCAAAAAAAAAAAAAAAAATTATGGGAAATGCACACAATGGAATTCTACTTAGCAATAAAGAAGAACAAAATAATATCATTTACAAGAAAATGGAAGGACCTGGAGGACATTATGTTAAGTGAGATCAGCCAATCACAGAAAGAGAAGGGTTGTATGTCTTCTCTAATATGCGCAAGCTAGGGAGTAGTGGGGATACAAAAGGGCCTCCAGACAATAGTGGAGAAGCCTCAGTGGAGTCAGGGAACTGATCTAAGGGAAGGGGAAGGGGAAGAATGAAGTTCATTAAAGGAATTTCTACCATCGACCATATTAACATATGAGAATATACCAATGTCAATCTTAGTTGTATGTGTTGGGGGGAGAGGAGGGGGGCACCGAGTGCTGCGTGCATGTATGTTAGTGTCAACTTGATTTTCATTGTGATGTGAGACTATAATGAACCAATAAAAGCACATTAAAAATAATAAAAAATAAAAATAAATCCAAAACAGGGGAAAAAAGATACCACTTGATTACTTAACTTTCTCTTTATTTATTACACCTACATGTGAAAAAAATTGTATTCAGTATCCTGAAAAACACAAGATATACATGAAAAGAATGTAAGTTCTGTATTAGTGATAAAATTTAGTTTCATGAGTCTATTTTACTTGACCAAATTTAAGCCATTGTATCAGTTTTAGTAGGATCATATTTATAATTTGAATTTCTTTATCTTATGAAAGTTGAAGACATTCCCTAAGCCAGGAGTATCCTATCTCTTTTAACTTGAAGGATCTTAGAACAATCAGCTTTAAGTTACTCCCCTTACCTTCTTACTAAAGGACCAGCAATACCTCTCACTCACATGCTTTGAAGATTTCCCGTTAGATGAGTTCCAAAGAAAAGATAGATACATTGCCTATAGACTACTGCACATAGATAGAGTACATTACCCTAGAATTTAGAGATCTTCAAATTCAACCTCATATTTTTATAGAAAAGAAAAAAATTTTAGTATAATAATCTAGTTTTCTTGATTCTCAAATCAGCATCTTTCATCACTATAGATTACTTCAGTTTGGTAACATGGGACACTCACTTGGATGACATTATTAGACTGATTTAGAGCTGTAGAATGTGTGTTACAGGATAGACAAAGAGAATAAAGGGTAATATGGAGGAAAAACCAAGATGGCAGAAGAGATGAGATGAGGGTGGATCTCGTCCTTATGGAAGGGGACTGGTATGGTTTAGATCTGGAATGTCCCCTACAACCTCTTATGTTAAGCAACACAGCAATTCACAAAGGCAAATGATTAGATTATGAGGGCTCTGACTTCAATGATGGACTAATCCTTCTGATGGATAATTTGAATGAATTATTGAAGGGTAACTATGGGTAGATAGGGTATGGTTGGAGGAGATAGGTCACTGGCAGAGTGGCCTTGAAGACTCTATCTGTCCATGGCCCCTTCCTTTCTCTTTCTCTTTGCTTCCCAGATGCGATGAGCTGAGCAGCTTTCCTTAACCACACCCTGTTGCAATGATATTTCTGCCTTGGAACCAGCCAACTATGGACTGAAACGCTGAACCCTGAGCCAAATAAACTTTTCCTCCTCTAAGTTGTTCTCATCAAGTATTTTGGTCATAGTAATAAAACGCAGACTAACACAGGGACCAAGAAGACAAAATAACATCTAAGGTAAAGTGGAAAGCAAACAATTAGCTGGACAGTCATCTCTGGTGTTAAATCAAACACATCGATACAAGAATAGAAGTGATTCTATATTAATCTCAGAACTGGCAGCAAACTCCTCTCAAATGAATAGAGGATGTAGGAAAATCGAGAAATAAAAGACATAAATCTTCCCTCATTTTCCTTTCACCTTCTCAAGGCCAATACACAAAACAATCTATAAATGCGAGTAACACCCACTGACCATAAAATTCATCTGAAACTTCATTTTTCAGACCTTTATCAAAGTGTTAATTTCTTATGTGTTTTTTTAAAAATGATAAACCAATTTCAATTGTTAACAAACAGCAAAATCATTTGAAATTTAACCATCATATCACTCTTGTTTACCAACTTTGACCAAAGGTATATGAGAATGTTTTGTTTTTACTTGAATCTAAAAATGAACACATAGACTATAGCCATAATTCTTTGACTCTGATTTGCTTTCTAATAATCAGGAATGAAGTGATTTTTCCCAGAAGACTTATATGGAAGTCTGAATTCTTTGAGATTACCTTTGTATGAATTAGTGTATATTTTTGTCCTATGAGGTTAGCTGAAATGGAGTTAATGGGTGGGACACACTTTGGAACTAGTTATCATTCATTTAGGACTCTATTTTTGAAATTCATATGGCCATACCATAGCACTGCCATAATTTTCAATAAGCCAATACCATTGCACTATACCATCACACTATTAATCTTCTTCCAAGAGGAAATACTGGCTAAATATCTTTTCCATCTTTAAATGAGTAAGAGGTAGTAGTGATTTAAACTCCCAAATAGTGAATTGATCCCAGATATATCTGCTACTGAAATGGTTGCTCTTCACCTAAAATTCTACTATCTACAGGAAAGAATCCAAAAGAAAGACACAGAATGGAAGAACTGAAGTTCAAGGGTGTTGGGAAAGCCTGAAGGTGACTTAGGGATCTGACTATTCAGAGATGCAGTTGGGTTTAAGTGCTCCCATCTCAATGTTAAGAGATATACCTGAGGGTTTAAGGTATAGGCCATCCCTACCATAAATTAGGACATAATACAGAAAAAATAGGCACAGCTAAAAAGAAGTTGTGTGCTGCAACTTGGATCAGCATGAAAACATGGGATCCTTGCAAGCCCAGTAATTATTCATGTGCAAAGGGTTTCTCAGCACATCAGATTCTGGGCATGATGGGGAAGCAGTTGGTATAGAAGCAGTTGGAGAAGCAGTTGGTATAGAAATAACCTACAGACATCCTTTTTCCTCCAACAAACTCTACAAGTACAGGCCCCTCCCAATGCAGCAAACTCAGTCAGTAAAGTTCACGATCTCCATATCTGGTCCTGGGGACCTTGTAGGCACATTCCAGACAGATGTCGACTGTGCCAAGAATCCCCTTCCCTAGGCTTGATATTTTTTAATCCTGTGCAAAAGCTGTCTCTCATTTTTTCCTCATAAAGTTCTGGTTATTAAATAAATTAATATTATTGTTTTTAGAATGTAATGATCATATAGCATTTTACGTGATATCTGTAACAGTAAGACTCATTTGCCACAAAAGAAACACCTTTTTCTTTTATTTTCTGGGGATCTGTCCTCTTACGCACTAACATTTATTGGGTAGACCTTAGAAACTGAGCTTGGAGTCTTTATTTAAGCACAATAGTTGTATGCAAACAAGGACAATGACAAAATGGAAGAATCACCAAACAATTCCACCAAGGATGTTATAATTATTCTTATGAGAGGTCTATCCATAAATGGAAGTTACCTCTGTGAATTCACCAAGTAAGCTAATTTCTCTACGGATAGATACTTGATTTTAACAGCAAGTTCTAGAAATATAGAGGAGCACTGCTTTACAAATATTTAGAGTAGAAGGACTCAGTCATGGTTAAAAATAAAAATATAGACAAGGGGAAAATATAGACAAATATTCCACTTTTTAGCAACAGAACTTGTTCTAATCTTATAGAATCGCTTAGTGAAATCTCACAGTATTTGTCAGCTATGAACACAATCTGCTATATAATTAAACACAGGCACACATATTTGTTTCCACTCATATGTTTAAACATTTTATTTTTGCTCTGGACAATCATTTTATTTACTGCCTTATTATTTTACCTGTATACACTGGTCTATCAAGTCTCACTAAATCATTTCCAAGATTCCCAAGTTCTTGGAAATAAAGACTTTCATTTGGATTATATTATAATGGTGGTAATAGTAGAACATTTCTACAAAATATGGCTTTTAATATTCTGTTCTAAGAACACACACATGGACTAAAAATGATACACTAGTACCTGTTTGAACTATATTGACAATAGTAAAAATCAAAGCATGCTTAACTTTAAGTTGCCGACTATAATTCAAACAATGTTGTAACTTTGACAATGGAGAACAATACAGTAGACCTGCCCACTCTTATCCTCAGAGAATATGTTCCCAGAACCCAGGAGATGCCTAAATCCACTGACATTATCAAACCCTATATACACTATGTTTCCCCCATACTATCACCCATGTGACAAAGTTTAATTTATAAATTAGTCACAGAAAGAGAATAGCCACAATAATTAGTAATAAAATAGGACAATTATAGCAATATACTATAATAAAAGTTATGTAAATGTGATCTCAATCTGTTTTTTCTCTCTACATAGCATATTACATGGTAATAAGTCATTCCTCTTGTGATGATGTGGCATGATAATATGCCTACATGGTGAGATGATATGATGTGAATAACACAGGCACTGTGATGTAGATTAGGTTACTTCATAATAGTGACTTGAACACAAGTTCTGCAAAACCATGACAGGGGATCATGGACAAAGGGATGACTAGCATCCAGGTGGGACAGAGGAGAAGGGATTTCAACATGCTATTCAGAACAGCATTCAATTTAAAACTTATGAATTGTTTCTGGAATATTCCATGTAATATTTTCTTATTGCTCTGGTTTGGATCTAGAATGTCCCCCAAAGGCTCATGTGTTAGAAGCTTGGTCCCCAGTACAGCAATGTTGGGAGGTGGAACTTTGGGGAAATGACTAGATCATGAAGGCTCTAACTTCATGGATGGATTAACCCCTTGATAGACTCATGGCTAAATGGACTATTGAGAGGTGGTGAAAATTGTAGGAGGTAGAACCTAGTTAAAGGGAGTAGGTACTTGGAGGCATGCCTTTGAGAACTATAGCTTGTTCCTGGTGTGCATCTCTCTCCTTTCTCGCTCTCTTTTCTTCTTCTCCTCCTCCTCCTCCTTCTATTTCTTCTTTCCTCTTCTCTTCTTCTTCTTCATTGTCATCGTCATCGTCATCTTCATTGTTGTCGTCTTCATCTTTGTCATCATCTTCTTCTCTCCTCCTCCTCCTCCTCCTCCTCCTCCTCCTCCTCCTCCTCTTCTTCTTCTTCTTCTTCTTCCTCTCCTCCTCTCCCTCTCCTCCCCCATCCTCCTCCTCCTCCTCCTTCTCCTCTTCCTCCTTCACCTCTTTCTTCTTCTCTCTTCTCTATTCTCTCTTTCTCTCTCTTTTCTTCTTCTTCTCCTCCTCCTCCTCCTTCTTCTATATCTTCTTTCTTCTTCTCCTCCTCTTCTTCTTCTTCTTCTTCTTCTCTTCTTCTTCTTCTTCTTCTTCATTGTCATTGTCATCGTCATCATCTTCATTGTTGTCGTTTTCATCTTTGTCATCATCTTCTTCCCTCCTCCTCTTCTTCTTCCTCTCCTCCTCTCCCTCTCCTCCCCCTCTCCTCCTCTTCTTCTTCTTCCTCTCCTCATCTACCTCTCCTCCCCCTCTTCCTCCTCCTCCTCCTCCTTCTCCTCCTCCTCCTCCTCCTCCTCCTTCTCCTCCTCCTCCTCCTTCTCCTCCTCCTCCTTCACCTCCTTCTCTCTTCTCTATTCTCTCTCTCTCTCTCTCTCTCTCTCTCCTTCTCCCCCCACCTCCTTGCTTCCTGGAAGCTTGGCTCCCACCCCTTGCCATGATGTTCTGCCTTGTCAAAAGCCCACAGCAACAGAGCCACATGACCATGGGCTGAAACTTCTGAAATGGTGAGCCAAATTACATAGGTCCTCTCTTAAGTTGTTTTCCTTGGGTATTTTGTCACAGTGAAGAAAGGCTGACTAACACACTTGTCATGGTTGAGTGAAACTCCAGAAAGCAAAACTACAGATTAAAAGGGACTATTTATATAAAGTCATAGAGATGTTTGATTGCATTGTGTCTCCAGTATTAGTAGTGATTGGGTTTTGTTTGTGTTATTTGCAGTTAATTTTAGATTTTAGTCCTCTGAGCTATGAAATCATTCAGGTTAAAATTGATAAGCATTTTCCCAGAGCAAAGGAAGGAAGTCAGTTGTTCCTGAAAATGATTTATGTTTAATAGTCCTCTGAAGCATCATTTAGTGAAAAAGAAGAAATCATTTTCTTGGTGGTATTTGCAATAGTTTCCCGGGTTGCCATAACAAAGAATCAGGAACTGGGCAGCTTAGAAGAACAGAGATAAACTGGGCGTGGTGGCATGTGTCTGTAATCCCAGAATTTGGGAGGCTGAGTCAGGAGGATCACAGGTTTGAGGCCAGCCTCAGCAACTTAGCAAGGCTCTCAGCAACTTAGGGAGACACTGCTTCAAAATAAAAAAATATAAAATAGGGCTGAGGGAATAGCTCAGAGGTAGAAAGTCCCCAGGTTCAATCCCCAGCACCACCAAAAAACAAAACACAAAAAGAACAGAGATTTATTCTCTCCAGGTTATGCAGTCACATTTACAGGTATGGGGGTGAGGATTTAAATGTCTCTTTTTATAGGACAAAATTCAACCTACAACACTCATGTAGCAAAACTAAATTAGCATATCTCAAAAAAAAAGTGTTTCCTTCTCCCTACTCATAGACGTGGAATGGTTATGTCTAACAGGAACATTTTCTGTGTTCCTGACATCACTACCGGGGGTCCTCCTATTCATTTTCTCGCGGTAACCCATGGTGGCTCTGACCCACAGCTGGAAAACAAATGGGTCGTTTCTCATTTCCTGCCTGGCCCTTCTCTGCCAGATTTCCTGATTCCCCAGAAAAGAAGTCACTGTATGGATCTGGGAGACTGGGACTCTTATTTGCCAATTTCACTTATTTATACGTGACTTACTGACTTGGCTGGACACCCTTCCCCAGCCCAGTCTAAATCCTACGAGGAATGTCTCAGTACTAGAGGTAATATAGAGGCTTTAATAAATCACTCAAAATCTGACATTCCTTTATGAACACTTCCTGTAATTAATAAGAAAAAAAAGAAAAACTAAATAAAAAAGAAAAATGTAATCAAGTAGGTTGACAACCAGCAAAAGATAATTAAAATGATCCTGTTTTGTTTCTCGGTTTCATTAAGATGCAAATGAGATTCATGAAGTCTGATATTGTGTTCCAGCAAGAGCCATAGAAACAAATTAAGAATGAAAATGAATCCCCTACTGATGGAGACGCCTGATGAGTATATAAATTAATGAAAAATATGATTGGATCCAATTAATAAAATAGATTTTTGTGATTTACTGGACCTCAGCAAATGAAATAAAGATACATAGATAAATTAAATTTTGTTTCTTTTTGAGTGGGCCACAGTCTAGGAAAGCTTTCATGACCCACAGGAAGTGGTGGTAAATGTTCAACTCTGCTTTACTTTAGAAAGGAGCAGAGGGTGGACACCTTGCTCTCAGAACAGTGCTCTGGGAACAGCATTCCTGCTGGTAGGGCCATGGGTGCAGGACTTGAAATAGCCCTCACAGGGGCTGGGAGAGTCTACTCACCTGGCCAGCCAGGGATTCCAAATTTCAAATGGAAAGAGACATGTGACCAGTAACTCTCACTACAAGGCATTTAAAAGGAGCAGACAAGGTCCTACATAAACACATACGAGCGCCCCCCAATTTCCCATTTGATACAGAGATCCAAGGTTTCACCCTGCATTGATATCTTCACACTCAGACGCACACATCAATGGGGTATCTCAAATAATAGGAGACAACATTTTTAAAATTTTTTTGGTACTAGAGATTGAACCCAGGGGCATTCTATCCCCCAAGCTATACCCCAAGCCCAATAATTTTATTTCTTATTCAGAAACAGGGTCTCACTAAGTTTCTGAGGCTGGCCTCGAACTTGAGATCCTTCTGCCTCAGCCTTCCAAGTACTAGGATTACAGGCATGTGCCACCATGCCAGGCTCAAGACAATATTTTAAAATAAACTTAACCTTAAAATCATGTTATACAGATATCTATATTGTAATTAGAATTGCATTATATATGTGTGCGTGCATATATATGCATGTATGTATGTATGTGTACATACATGTGGGTGTACATATATATATTTATTTATGGGTATACATATGTATGTGTGTATGCATTATGTGTATTTCAGATGGAAACATACACACACACACACACACACACACTCACTCATTTTTTTATATCCAAAGTTCAAGGTACTTAAACATTAAACAAGACGACCACGGATAACATCAAGGAATAAACTTAAAAGAATTGGCTAACTGCTATACAGCATGGAAGAAAGGGATGATACATGGGTAAAGCATGATTTTAATAATATGTGATGTCAGAGCCTACTTTTTATGGCTGTTAAAATACAGTTTCTCATGTTAGTATTACCAAACCACTTTCTCTCCAATGTATGTGCTGATGGTTTTTGCCTTAGCACATTATGAAAAGCGACCATAATGACACCCCATCTCGCAGTACAGAGTGTTTTGAAATGCTTTCTTATTTTCTACAGCAAGTGGCATTTAATTATCTCCCACTTCCTTTAAGCATATTCAAGCCATCAAGCCCAACTACCTAAGAGATAGTAAACAATATGAACTAGTATTCCTGAAGGAGCAGGGAGCTTTATGAAGTTCCTGTTCCTCTACAGCAGAGAAAATCATGTCAACCGCATGGAGAATTCAACAAACAGAGGGATTATTATTATTTTTAAATAACTCGCATCTTTGAAAATTACTTCTTGCGAACTTCTTTAATGTGCACTACAACGCCAATTAAGTCGGCGCCACTACTGTATCCAAAATGATTGTATATTGTTGGATAAAATATTCTTTCTTTTTTTTGCGGTACTGGGGATTGAACCCAAGGGCATTCTACCTCCAGGCTATACCCCCAGTCCTATTTTTTATTCTTCATTTTGAAACAGGGTCTCGCTAAGTTGTGGAGGGCCTCACTAAGTAGCTGAGGCTGGCCATGAACCTGCGATCCTCCTGTTTCAGCCTCCCAAATACTGGGATTACAAGTGTGCACCACCACACCTGGCTGAAAATATTCTCTTACAGACAAAAAACTTGCCAGATCAAAGGAACTCAATTCTTCAGGTGTTGAAAAGATACTTGATTTGTAAATAGGATATATCCCTTCGCCATTCCAAAAGGGAGGCACAGGTAATGTGCATCTCGTGAGCTTTAACCATTGACTTTTTTAGAAATTGACTGCTTTTTATAATACATTACTGACGATGATTTTATGAAAAGAGAGTGGAGATTTGATGAGATTCTCCATGAACTAATCAGCAGGAAGAGGCAGGCTTACCGTCTCTCCGGTTGAGCCTGGCAAATCCAGGACCATGACTACTGGAGAGCTCAGAAGAGCTGCTGAAGGATGCTTGAGGCAGGGCAGATGCCAGCGGATCGTCACAGTCATCTGTGGGGAGGAAAAATGCAACATTTGGGTTAGTACGAGCTGACAGCTTTCTTAGGATCAATAGGTACGACCAACAAAGAAACAAACACATCAAAAACCAGATCTAAGCTCTCCAGAAATGTGCTGACGGCTTATGTATCATGGTATTCTACGGAAGGTTTAGCAAGTTCAACAAGAAAAGAAAAAACTTGAAGACAGGAAGATATGGAAACACAGAAGGAAACCCTTATAGAAGTTGTAAAATTGGATACTGTCTTAAAATGCAAAAAGTTTGCAACATGAAATAAAAATCTTCATCATAAACAGGAAAATGTATAAATGTAACTACATCAAAATTAAGAACCTGCGGTTTCTAAAAGGTATCATAAAAAAAATGAAGAAAAATGCAAAATGTGTAAAGTATAAATGAAAGAAATGTATGAATATTTGTATGAATATTTGTAAAAACACACAAGTTTCAAAAAAGATATGGAAATTTGTAGACCATATGAAAGAAATGTAGAAAGTACATATGAAAATGTACCTTGGGACAATAGTCCTGTATGATTTTGTAGGTACATGAGAGAAATATATGACATGTATGAAATACTCTACAATCAGTAAAAACAAAAACAACTTTAAAACCACTTTTAATTCAGTGAGAAAACACACTAGAAAAAGTGGTGTGTGGGCTCTACCAGAGATTTCACAAATTGATACTAATACAAAATTGATTTTTGCTGGGCGTGGTGATGGACGCTTGTAATCCCAGTACTTGGGAAACTGAGACAGGAGGATCCGGGTTCGCGGCCAGCCTCAGCTACTTAGTGAGGCCCCCTGCAACTTAGCGAGACCCTGTTTCAAAATAAAGAATAAAAATAGGGCTGGAGTGTAGCTTGGGGGTAGAATGCGCCTGGGTTCAATCCCCAGTACTACAAAAAATTAATAATAAAATAAAATTGATTTTCAAACTTAGCAGAAAGAAATGTAAATCAAGAATGCAACTGCTTTTTGTTTTATTTTATGGATTTTTGTTTTGTTTTGTTTTTGGTGGTACTGGAGAGTGAACCCAGTGGCCTTCTACCTCTGACCTACACCTCCAACCCTATTTTTTACTTTTTTTTTTAATTTTCAAACAGGGTCTTGCTAGCTTGCTGAGAGCTTCATTAAGTGCCTGAGGCTGGCCTCAAACCTGCAATCCTCCTATCTCAGCCTCCCAAGTACTGTGATTATAGGCGCGTGCTACCACGCCCTGTTCAGGACTGCAGTCAGATACTATTTGATAGACAGTAAATTGGCAGGATGTAAGAAGTCAGACAATGCCAGACCATCCAGAGAAGGTGGGTCCAGAGAAGCTCAGACACGCTGCTTGTTGGAGCATAAACTTGAGCTGTGATGAATGAAATCAAAGGTTTGTCATTAGCCAAAACATTTGAACTCTCACAGACCCTGGTCCTATGAGTTCCATGGAGATGTAGGTCCTTCCGGGCAGAGCTTCCTGGTGATGGAGCACAGGGTGTTGTACAAATACTAGGTTTTTGGATTTGTTTTATTTTGTTTTTTGTTGTTTTATTTTTATCCCATGGGGAAAAAAAAGTTGGGCCTGACATGGTACTGCATGCCTGTACTTGGGAGACTGAGACAGGAGGATTGCAAGTTTAAAGCCAGTCTCAGCAACTTAGCAAGACCCTCAGCAACTTAGCAAGACCCTATTACCAAATAAAAAATAAAATAGAGCCGGGCGTGGTGGCGCATGCTTGTAATCCCAGTACTTGGGAGGCTGAGACCGGAGGATCCGGGTTCACGACCAGCCTCAGCTACTTAGTGAGGCCTCCGCAACTTAGTGAGACCCTGTTTCAAAATAAAGAATAAAAAATAGGGCTGGGGGTGTAGCTCGGA
>PVJS01011372.1:0-45904 GCA_004027185.1 Glis glis | reverse complement strand
ATCCGAGGAAAAGGGAGGCTTAGTGTTCCGGGATGGGGAGGAGAGGCTGGGGGAGTGGCCAGTTGTGCACCGAGTTTGGTCGTGTAGGAATCCGATACTGGCCGGAGGCTTAGTGAAGGGATTTACGGTGGGGAAGGAGAGGTAGAGGCCTGAGGAGAATCCTGTGTGTCCTGGGATGTGGGAGTTAGTTTGGAGGCAAGAGTAAACCTGGAGAGTGCATTCGGCAGCTAATAATAACAGCCCCCATTAACTGATTACCGGTTAGGTCCGGGAACTCCTGTGAGCGCTGTCAGCCATCACCTGGTTAAATTCTTTGAGGTCAGTGTTATCCCTTTTACAGATGAGGAAACGGAGGCTAACAGAAGTTAAGTAACTTGCCCAAAGTCAAACAGCCAGCAGTGGCAGAATGAATGAGGAAATCTAACACTCTTTCTGGAGCTGAATTATGGAATTTGAGAGAGGTTTTTAGGGGCCCTTCATCCCAAAGGTTGCCAATGCAAATTCTGCAGGGGCAGGTTTAGTTGCGCTGTGACTGAATTCCCCATCTGAAGGGGGAGCTGCTCACTCAGCTCTAGCCAATTGTCTTCTTGGGATAAGTTTCAAAATATCATGACAACCAATCAGTATGGAGGCCAGAGGCAACCTGCGGGCCACCATGTAGGGGATCCCTGATTAGAATCATGGTATTGTCAATCTCAAGCGATCTGGGGAGAGGCTATCTGATATCTCACTTTGCATACGGGAAGACTAATATCTAGGGAGAATGGTAGGATCCTTTTTCTTATTACACTTCACTTCTGGGGAGTTTGTATTCCTTTGATATCCACTGAATGCAGTGTGGAAAATGTTTTTAATTGAACATTCTGTCATGTGCTTAAAAGCTGCCTTTGCTCGTTGTATTTCAGAGGTACTATAAAAATGTCTTTTACCAGGTTACCCTATTAAAAGGTCAATGTAATGTTTCTAAAGGACAACAGTTCTCAAACAGTTTAGGACACAGGACACCTTTATTCTCTTCCTTCAAAAGAGCTTTGTAGCTGGGTGTGGTGGTGCACGCCTGTAATCCCAGTACTTGGGAAGCTGAGACAGGAGGATCACAGGTTCGCGGCCAGCCTAGTGAGACCCTGTTTCAAGATAAAACAATAAAATTGGGCTGGGGGTGTAGCTCAGAGGTAGAATGCCCCTGGATTCAATCCCCGATACCACAAAAAAGAGCTTTATGTCTGTTACATCTGTGATATTTACTATGTCAGAAGTTGAAACTGAGAAAATCTTAAAACATCAATTAATTTAAAAGTAACAGTAAACCCATTACTTCTGAACCTAAATAATATTTTAATGAGAAACAGCCATATTCTTCCCCCCAAAATTAGTAGAAAGAGTGGCATTGTTTGAGATTTTCTCAAATCTCTTCCATGTCTGGCTTAATAGAAAACAGATAGGCTCTCATTTCTGCTTCAGCGTCCAAACTGTTTCATTAGAACAATTATGCGATTTTGGCTGATGTTTATGAAGATCTGGCCTCATACAGATAATATAATTGGAACAAGGAGGAATATTTTAACTGCCTTTTCAGACAACTCTTTTGATACTATAGCAAAACTTAGCACTTAAAGTTTCTTAAAGGTCAGTCACAAAGTGGTATCTTAAACTGTTAGTGAACTTTTGTACTGTTACATTAAAAATCCATTGGCCTATTTTGCCCTTTGATTGACTATTTTACCCATATATGATTTTATAACATCGGCCATTAGTCATTCAAAAAATGCTGGATCAATAAATTATGCAAATCTTAATAGGGTTGACATTGGAAATTACCCTGTATCAAAAATCATGTCTCTTAATGTCATCACCTATCTCATTAAAAAAAAGAGTTTTGGTTTTGGGAAGCTATTAAACTCAAGGTAATAGAAACAAGTTTTCCTTTGAACTCTTGTATTTTATCATTGACAATGAATACCATCAGTTGTTTCCTGACAGGCTCACTTCATTTGTATTTGAGAAAATAACTGCCAAATACACAAGTCTGAATAACCATAAATTGTGTGTTGTTGTTCATTCAAGTGAAAATGATATTCCATACAAAGTGTGGGTTAGTTCATGTGGCAACTCAAGAAATTGCACGAGTGTTTTCTGGGACCAACCATTGTTCTTGGCTTATAGAAGAAGTGTACTTTCCTTTTTTTTTCCACATAAAATATTAAAAGAATGGGTACTCATGGGCTGACTTTAATAATAACAGTAAACCCATTACTTCTGAACCTAAGGAATATTTTAATGAGAAACAGCTATTATTTACTGTTTTATCTGGACACTCTCAAGTGAAAACGATTCTTTTTTTTTTTTTTTTTTTTGCGGTACCGGGGATTGAATCCAGGGGCGTTCTACCTCCGCGCTACACCCCTGGCCCTATTTTTTTTATATACTTTATTTTGAAACTGGGTCTCACGAAGTTGCGGAGGGCCTCACTAAGTAGAGAGAGAGAAACAGAGAGAGCTGAGGCTGGCCATGAACCCGGATCCTCTGGTCTCCGTCTCCCAAAGTACTGGGATTACAAGGGTGCACCACCACGCCTGCCCTGCGAAAATGATTCTTTGTTTGCTTGTTTTATTGTGACTATCAGGCGGTAAAGAATATAACAGGAACTAGTATAGTTTAACAGGTCCTCATTAATTCAGGCTACAAGCAATTTTACCCACCCTTGCTTTGCCCCATCAGTACATATGTCAACACAGAGAGAAGTCTTAAAATCATGATGAAAGATAGTTTGTGTTTGTAGACCCCTCCTCTTCCCAAGATATGTGGAACACACTTTGAGAAACATTATTACAGACCATTTCAAGAAGCCTGCTCTGTCACTTATAATCATCTCTGTACTCCTAGAACACTATTACAGCCCCATGGAGAAAACTGTTCATTTTCAGATTGGTTACAAAAATCAGTCATTTATTCTAAGAAAGTATTTACTCTAAGATTAGATTTAACCTTCAAAGCATCCCATTTTCCATTCTAATTTTTAAAACTCTGATTTACACATAATTTTTGTAGGCACATATCTACTGGCTAAACTGAAGCATTTCGTAATGAACTATGATTCTAGCCAACTAGATAAACCAAGCCTGGCCTTATTAGAAAGATATGTATTTCCTAGCAGGGTGTGGTAATGCATATCTGTAATCCCAGGGAGGCTGAGACAGGAGGATTGCAGGTTTGCAGCCAATTTAGTGAGGCCCTCAGCAACTTAGTGAGACCATGTTTCAAAATAAAAAATAAAATAGGGCTGGGGGTATAGATCAGAGGTAGAATGCCCCTGGCTTCAATCCCTAAATTCCCAGTACTACAAAAAAAATGTATTTCCTAAACTCACATAAGCTTAAATGTCTAACAAGTACCCCCAAACTGGACTCTGGTTTATTCTGCAAATCACCATATGTTTCACAACATTCCCCTTGGCCCCTTGGTTTTGACTTTGGGCAGGCTCTGTCCCCAGGACACAGCGTGTGTGATGCCCTTCGGTCTGAGAAGCCGAATGGCCCTGGATATGAGTCTCCGCTATGTACTTTGACCTCTCTGGGCCTCAGTTTTACTGTCTGTGAAATAGATGATGATGAAGCCTGCCTTGTTTGTGGATTCAATGAAACAGTGCATGAAAGCACTGAACAGCCAGTCTGGCATAGAAGAAAACATTCCTAGTGGGAATGGATGGTATCATTATCTGCAAACGAACAGACTTCTTCCAAACTGCTGACAGAAGAGGGAGGTACTTCTGATGAAGCTCTCTTGCAAATAATAATCTCTGTAATTAGCTCACCCTTTGTTTAGAAGAAAACCCAATGTTTGACATTTTTGTTTGCATAAAGGTAATTGGCAGTGTATGAGTCTTCAGCCTATAAAAAGGTTCACCTTTGTATAAAGTCAAGTTTTCTCCAGTGAGATGGTTTAGGGGAAAAAAAGTCTTCTCAGTTTTTGGGGAGCATAACAATTAGACAAAAGTTTAGCACATCAATATAATTAGAAAGGATTTTAAAGTTATTCATTTGCTTTTGCTCCCCCGCCCAGAGCAAATAGTCAATATTTCCCCTGTTTATACTGTTCATTTGCTTAGCAAACTTTCTCAAAGAATTAATAATGGCAAGATGGAATTTAGCCTTGCTTGTCCAAATAATCCCAAATGGCAAAACAGGCGATGGTTGAATTAGTAAGGTTTTGCTGACAGTACACTGTGCTCAGGGTGTCTGGTCTCTTATGTCCATGTGTTGTATTTACCTGGGCTCCTGGTAATTTGTCTGTTTCTCTTCCTACTTACAATAAACCAAGCAAAAAATAATGAGAAAACAGCAAGCATTCAGCAGGCAAAATAAATGTGTGTGCCCTCTAGTCTCTGTGTTGGTTCCGTTTCCTTTGCTTCCTTCCATCTGATTCATTTCTTTTCTCTCGATTGTGTTCGGCATCCATTCCACCCTGTCACTTTAGCTTTCAGGAACTTGGCACACCGTGTTTTGCTTACTTTCCCTGCTGGCATTCCTTTAGTGACGTGACTCAGCCACATTTCAGTGCATTCTGTGTACTGGGATCCAGAGATACCAAAATAAGTAAGATCGAGCCGGGCGTGGTGGCGCACGCTTGTAATCCCCGTACCTTGGGAGGCAGAGACCGGAGGATCCGGGTTCGCAGCCAACCTCAGCGCGCACGCGCGCGCGCACGGTCAATCGATCTATCTCTCTCTTCTCTCTCTCTCTCTCTCTCTTTCTCTCTCTCTGTCTCTGTCTCTCTGTACCTATTGAGGCCCTACGCAACTTTGTGAGACCCGGTTTCAAAAATAAAGCATAAAAAAAAATAGGGCCGGGGGTGTAGCGCGGAGGTAGAGATTGTATGGGAATTCATTGTACCACTCTCAAAACTTTTCTGGGACTGGGGTTATAGCTCAGTGGTAGAGCACTTGCCTGGCATGTGTGAGCCTCTGGGTTTGATCCCCAGTACTTCAAAGAAGAAGAAGAAGAAGAAAACAGTCTGCACTCTGTAGTATGTCGGCCCTGTCCCTGCCGGTGGTCGGCCAGGTGCTGACACGTCACCTGGAGAGTGAGCCTGTGGGCAAGACCTGCCCATTGGGCTGGTGGAAGAAGAAATAGAACAAAGGACACCGCTATAGAGCTTGGCAAGCAGCGCTGAGCTTCACTACCTCCTGGGTTGGAAGGTGGAACTTGAGGCCATGACCTAAGCACATTGTATAAGAATGAGAAAGTATGACTTTTGATGTCCCATAGGGTTTTAAACAGCTTGGTCCTTGCAACCTTACCAATGGCCTTGTGGAGAATTTCTCTAGGGAAGTAGCTCCTCCCCACCTCATCTTTAGACATTTGCTTACCCACTCTCCCTGCCAGACACTTTATACTGGGCTGTATTGTGTCAATATGTGTGTTATCCCATATTCAAAATAGTGATTTCACATAAAAAATTGTTCTTTTCAGTCTCCTGATAAACAAGGTCCTTTGGCCCCGCTGGACCTTAACCTCAGACACCTCGCTTTGACCCCTCTGGCTGATGGCGCCAGTCATCAAGTGCTTACATCTTATCTTGAGCATCTTGGCCTCCCCCGTAGGCATCTGAGATTTCAGCTCCTACCCAAGGCACGTTGGGAAGCTGGCCACTCCTCGAGCACACCATAGTCTTCCCATCTCCCCGCCTTGCTCATGCTGGGTACTCTGCCAGCTGTTCCCTTTCAAGGCCCTTCCACCTTGCAGATTGCAGTGGCAGGTACTACCTGCAGAATTAACTCCTCACCATGGCAGGATCCCACGCATCCTGCGGCACTGCAGGGATTGGGCCCCATGCCTTCCTCCCTCTTTGAAGGCAGAGACCCACTCTTGTTCTTTTGTATGCCCAAGACCTGGCATATGAGTGTTTGCTGGGTTGACATTGTAACCAGGAAAGAGGCTAATTGACTTGTCCATAGCAAATTGTTGGCCAGTCTCCATAGAGCAGACAGAAAAGGCCCTCATAGCCAGCCCCCAGGCCAAGCTTCCAGAGGCCTTGGCTGGTTCCCTTTTCTCTAGTGGACAAGTATAGTTCCCCCGGACACTGTCCTTCAGAATGGTTCAGCGCAGTCCTCATAGCAAACACGGTCAAAACTCCCTTTCCTCTCCCCCCTGCAGCCTCTCCCCCTCTGTTCAGTTAGCATTCCGTCCTGTCCTCCTTTCCTATCCCAGTGAAGTCATTTCACTCCCTGCTCCCTCCTGGCTTGGGAGCGCTGCTACCACCCTTAGCCGATGGATTCTCTGACCTAACCTGTCCTTCAGGGACATCAAAGTCGTGGGTGAGTGCAGCACCTGCCAGGAAGTTGGAGCACCTGAAATGTCTGGTCACCTGCAGGGACCACATCTTTCTGAATTTGAAGTGGATTTGCAGTGTGTGTGTGTGTGTGTGTGTGTGTGTGTCTGTGTGTGTGTGTGTGTGTATGTTTTCTCACCAAAGAACACAAAGAGTCCCAAACTATTTAGACATATTTTATGAACTCACCTAAAACCACAGAAGGTTAGAGCTGGAAGGGACTTGACAGATCTAGCCCAAGGTCCCATTTGGGGGACCCTGAGGGATTTCAGAACCCTGAGGACCCCATGCAGGGGTCACAGATTCTTAGGCCTGCAGGGCCAGGTACTATAAGTGACTGCTGTGGCTGAGCTTTATTTCTTTTTTTCTTTTTTTCTTTTTTTTTTTTTTTTTTGGCTGTACTGGGGATTGAACCCAGGGAGGTTCTACCTCTGGGCTACACCCCAGCCCTATTTTTTATTCTTTATTTTGAAACAGGGTCTCACTAAGTTGTGGAGGACCTCACTAAGTAGCTGAGGCTGGCCGCGAACCCGGATCCTCCAGTCTCGGCCTCCCAAGTACTGGGATTACAAGTTCTTTATGCTGCTCATGTCACTTTCTCTTGGGACTTAAATGCACTTTGCATGCTCAGGGATATTCTTCAATTTAATAAAGAAATCTGTTGTCTGCTAATTTCTTGAAACATGTGGCCTCCTCCATCTCGCCATCATCTATAAAAAAGAGATAAGAATTGTGTCTACCTCCTAGGGTGTTGTGAGAATTAAATGCATTAATAGATGCAAAGCCCTTAGGCCCTGGCCTAAAAAGCACACAGTAAGTGCTTTTGTGTTACCATGATGATAATGATGATGATGATCATGCATGATCCTCATTTGAGCCGGACACATACATGAACCTTCACGTTCATCTTTGCTGTAGGGAAAAACCTCCCAGCCCTGTTGATAAATGGCACTCTGAACTTGTCTGCACTGGCAGGGAGGCCACTGGGATAGGTGGGGTGGGAATCAGGGCACCGTGCCATCTGGCAAGCTCCTGACAACATGGCCAGGCAGGAACACAGGCTCAGCCCTGCCAGATCTTTCAGTTTTCACAAGAATCCAGATCTTGGGATTTTAAAATGTGTAATCTCCCTAACTTTAACTGTTGGCTGGTAGGGAGAACGCATTATTTTAACATTATGGAGTCTAGACAAACATCTGTGCGCTCGACTCAGGCAGTGAGTGGCTTTGGATTTAGCCTGATCACTGTCACTTATCAGACGTGGAGGCTAAGGCACAGGGGCATTGAGTGCCTGCTGACAGCACAGAAAAGGGGGACAATGTCCAGATCTGTTTCAGTCCAGCACCCCCTTCCCCCATGAGGCCTCCCTGTGCATGAGCCTGTGCAGTTCAAAGCGCTGCCTTTTGCTGGCCTTGGGATGAAGATTTCATTTTAAACCTGCAGAAGGAAGCCATGAAAAACCAGGACTGAGGGTGACACTCCACACCCCGTCTTCTGTTGTTGCACACCGTCCCACTTCCTGATTGTGCAGAGGAGTGAAAGTGTGGGCAGAGCGAGTGTGGAGTTGAACTGAAGGGGCTCAGATTCTGACTCTTCCAGCCAGCTGCATGACCTCTACGGGGACAGTTTCTCCATGTCGCAGGGCCTCTCCTCTTCAATTGCAGAGATTCATAATAGGACCTTCCCACTGGCTGCTAGGAGCACTGAATGAATCCATCCATCTAAGCCCTCAGAAGGGTGCCTGGCACTTAGTAGGCTTTTAGTATAAATAGCTGGGGAAGAAGCACATCTTTTTTCCTTAGGATTCTGAAGGCTCTCATGCACTATTGCCCATATTTTTCAAGGCAATTCGGCAGGTCATCTTGGGAACGCAGACTCAAAAGGCACTTTAATTTGAAGAGACAGACATTTTCACAAATGCAGAGTCTTCACTTGTATTCTTTGGGGAGCTGGGATGGGTGGAGGGGACTGGTTTGGGGTGTGAGGTGGGAATGGGTTGAGAAGCTTGTATGATGGACACGGAGACAGACCAAAATTCATTTCAGCCTGGGAAACATGTCGCAGAAGCCACTGATTAGATTACAGAAGTGTGGCATTTACTTATCTTTACTATTTCAAATGGAAAGAAATCAATATTTTCCAATTATCTCCAATGGAGTATCAAACTCACTATGTCATATTTTGTTTCACCATCCCAGAAAGAGCAGAGGAAAGGGTCAGGCAATCACATTGTGAGAGAAGATGAAGTCTTAACCACAGTTCATAATCATGCCTCCTGTCCCTTCCGGCATTGTCCGCTCAGAAATTCAGTTCATCGATTCTAGCAATGGCTACTGATGCCTACTCCAGTCCCGGCATGGCTCCAGGTGTGGAGAATTCAGTGATAATAAAGCCGCACATCAGCCTCCGATTTCATGGAGCTGCTGTTTGGTTTGGGAGAAAGATCACAAACACATTAATAGGGAGAAGGTCAGATAAGCCCTCTGCAGAAAGTTAAAGTAGGGAGGGCTTGGGTGAAGTTCACCTGGAAGAGGTAGGTCCCTGTAAGCTGAGAACTGATTGATAAGAAGGCGCTTGCATAAAACCCAAGGGATTAGTGCTCCAAAAAAGGGAAAGGAAGCCGGGCATGGTGGTGCATGCCTGTAATCCCAGTATTTGGGGAACTGAAACAGGAGTATCACAGGTTTGAGGAGAGAGCTTCAGCAACTTAGCAAGACCCTGAGCAACCTAATGAGACCCTGTTTCAAAACAGAAAATAAAAAGGATTGTATGTAGCTTGGAGGTAGAATGTCCCTGGGTTCAATCCCCAGTACCACAAAAAAAAAAAAAAAGAAAAAGGAAAGGAGAGGGCCAGGCCCTCAGGCATGGAGGAGTCTTGGATCCCAGGGGCAGAAGAAAGATGAGACCACAGGAGTGTGAGCTTGAGGTGGTGGCGGAGCCTAGATATCGCACGAGCTAGTCCACTCAGGGCAAGGGGTTTGTATTCTCTACTCTATGCAGAAGGAAACATTAGAGGCTCAGGCAGGCAAACAATATGGTCTTATTTCTATTTGGCTTCCATGGGAAATTCTGGGCAAGAGCAGAGGCCGGGAGACCCACTACTAGATGGCTATTGAAAAAGCTCAGGGAGCTGGGCATGGTGGCACACGCCTAGAACCCCAGTGCTTGGAAGGCTGAGACAGGAAGATCGCAGGTGTGAGACCAACCTCAGCAACTTAGTGAGACCCTGTTTCAAAGTAAAAATTAAAATAAAAAGCGTTGGGGGAGTTGGGCATGGTGGCACACGCTTATAATCCCAGTATTTGGGAGGCTGAGACCGGAGGATCCGGGTTCGCGGCCAGCCTCAGCTACTTAGTGAGGCCCTCCACAACTTAGTGAGACCCTGTTTCAAAATAAAGAATAAAAAATAGGGCTGGGGGTGTAGCTCGGAGGTAGAATGCCCCTGGGCTCAATCCCCAGTACCGCAAAAAAAGGGGGATTTGGGGGTATGCTTCCGAGGTAGAATACCCCTGGGTTCAATCCCCAATACAAAAAACAACAACAACTAAGAAAAAGTCCAGGGAGAGGCTGGGGATTTAGGAAGGGATGATAGAGAGGAATGGACAGATTCAGAAGATATTTAGGAGCCAGAGTTCAATAGAATTCGCTGCGGTCCCCAAATAGCAGATTGGGGGGGAGGGAACTAATACTGCCAGGACCTCCTAGGACTAAGTGCTCTGCATGCATTTCCTCAAACCTGACAGTGGACTTAGGCGGGTTAGACTAATAGGACTCCTGAACAGGTAATGAGTGGCTGAGCCAGACAGGTGGTGACCCTGGGCCTACCCTCCTAGCCACTGCCCACAGCGTTGTCCCCCGACTCTCATCTCATTATGAGGCTGGCCGAAGAACGCATGGCTAAGCGTTTCTAAACAAGCGAGTGCGAGCAGCGGTGTGCAGGTCATAAATAACCATTCCTAGCTGCCAGCTGCTGTTTGGGTTTGGAAAGGAAAAGAGGATCTTAGCATGACTTGTTTATCTCGGGTAATTTGGCAGTAAACTGGGCCCTGGGAATTCAAGTTACATGGAAAATGCAAAGGAAGAGTGACAGGGATATTGTTTCAGGCTCTCAGAAGGCAGAATGTAACTTAAAAGACCCAGAGCCAGCCTGGCGGCCACACGGGGAATGGCAGGAGTGTGGATTGCAAAGCCAGCATTTGTAGTGTGTCCCCAATATCTGCAGGAGATTGGTTCTAGGATCCCTGTGGATACTAAAATCCAAGGATGCTAAAGTCCCTTATATGCACAGTATTTGCATGTAACCTATGTACATCCTTCTATTTTCTCTCTCTCCCTCTCTCCCTCCCTCCCTCCCTCTCTCCCTCTTTCCCTCTTTCTTTCTTTCTTTGCAGTGCCAGAGATTAAACTCTGTGGTGTTCTACCACTGACCTCATCCCTTTTTATTTTGAGGCAGGGCCTTGTTAAGTTGCCTGGGCTGGCCTTGAACTTGGGATCCTCCTGCCTCAGCCTCCCAAGTAGCTGGAATTGCAGGCATTTGCCACCGCACCCAGGTTTCTTCCCTATCCTTTTTTTTTTCCCTTTTATCGTGCTGGGGATTGAACTCGGGAATTCTACCTCAGAGCTACACCCCTACCCCAACCCCCCCCCTTTTTTTATTTGGAAACAGGGCCTTGCTAAGTTGCTGAGAGCCTTGCTATGTTGCTGAGGCTGGCTTTGAACCTGCAATCCTCCTGTCTCAAGTGTGCGTCACCATGCCCAGCTCCTTCTGTATTCTTTATGTCATCTCTAGATTACTTATAATACCTGATAGTTATGCTGTTATTTATAGAATGACAGGAAAATAAGCCTGTATGTGTTCAATTTTTTTTCTGAGTATTTTCCATCTGCACTTGGTTGAGGCCACAGATACAGAACCCACAGATATGGAGAGCCGACTATAATGGGAAAAGCCAGAGATTTTCTGGTCTTCTGCCTAGTTACCTAATAGGTTGGAAGCAGAGGCGTGTTTTGTTGACCTTTAAATTTTTCTTAATTACCTGTCAACATTTAAAAATTAGAAGCTTTCTCATTAAGACTGGATTTACTGCTTCTCTGGAAAAATGGAAACTAGCAAATGAGGACCTGGTTTCCTGCATGGAACCCAGCAGCTGGAGCTGAACACAGCGGTTGTCCTGTTAGGCTGGGCAGCTGCTCTCCAGACTCCCCTGACACCTCCCTGACCCTGTCGCCTTCCTCTGCCACTTATCTGCCTGGTGCTGGCACACTGGTGCGGGCACACGTGTGTTTGCGGACACCATAGGCGGAAGCCAGAATCCTGGTGCAGGGAGTGCTCAGGAAGTTGGAATGGCGCTGAGGGTACACAGGGCACGGGTAGACATGACAGTGGATCTGGGGGTGCTTCCACGCCTGGACTTGACAAAGGATGCGCAGGCAGGCTGGCAGTGGGGTGCAGTGAGCATCCCGAGCACTGGGTTAGCAGCCAGAATGACTGGTTTCTAACCCAAGTGCTTCCCTTCCTTGCTCTGCGGCCTGAGGCGAGTTGCTTTACTTCTCTGCGCAGTGCAGCTTTGTGGTTGGAAGTAGGAAATTCCAAAAGCTGTCACCGTGGGATGAACAGGTGCTCAGTAAGTACCTGTGAAACCACAATTTCCAGACAACCCATCTGGATAGGTCTCGGCTTGCCTTTCCTTTATCTTTTTTCCTTTCTTATCTTTTATCGCCATTTCATAAAACCTCTGCCCTCAAATAAATGAGCAGGTCACCCGCAGGCTATTGACGAGCTAAGAGACTGCTGTTTCAGTTTCCAGAAACCATTTTTTGTCATCATTTCATTCTTATCTCTCACACATTACAGATTGATCTCTTAAAAGAAGGCAGTTTGTCCTCTGAAAATACCGTGTTCTCTTTGCAGCAAGCTTGGGGTCCTGAGGTTCGTGGAGGCCACTCCATCTCCCCCTGCCGGACTCCCTCTTGGGCCTCAGACAGGAAAGTCTGCAGCATTTCTCACAGTTTTAAAAATTTAAATCAGCTTTGGGCACTTAATATTTTAAGTTTATTTGGCAATAAATAAACTTTTTCCAAATAGGAAATAGATCCAAGTAAATCATTCAAAAGCAAAAACCATATAAGACAGTATACGCATTGAGAACTCGCTTACACGTGCCCTCTGGGCAGTTCTTTATACAAATAGAATCAATATATGAGTGTTTTTGTTTTTTACAGAGAAGGTTACATACTGCATACACTTTCTGCCCCTTGATTCTTTTTTCATTTAAAATATGATTTTTTTTTGTACTGGCCCAGCCCTTTTTATTTTTTGTTTTGAAACAGGGCCTTGCTAAGTTGCTGAGGCTGTCCTTGAACCTGCAATCCTTCTGCCTCAGCCTCCCAAGTACTGGGATTACAGGCGTGTGCCACATGCCCAGCTAAATATGATAATTGTGTGTGTGTGTGTGTGTTACTGGGGATTGAACCCAGGGGCATTATACCTCCAAGCTACACTCCTAGTCCTATTTTATTTTTATTTTGAAACAGGGTCTCTCTAGTTTGATGAGAGTCTCACTACTTGCTGAGGCTGTCCTCGAACCTGCAATCCTACTGTATCAGCATCCCAAGTACTGGGATTGTAGGTGTGCCGCCACGCCCGGCGTATGATCATCTTTTAAGGATATGTAAAAAGGAGACTATAAGGAGCTCGCTCTTTCTTTTATTCAGCTTCTAATAGTGTTCTGTTCCATTATATGGATCAACCATATTTATTTAGTAGTTCCATACTGATGTACTTACCAATTCTATCTAATATTTGCTATTGCAACGTATGATACCTTGAACACTGTGTTAGTCAGCTTTTCATCACTGTGACCAAAACCCCTGATAAGCACCACTTGGAGGAGGAAAGGGTTATGTTGGCTCATGGTTTCAGAGGTTTTAGTCCGAGGTCAGCTTGTTCCACTGCTCTGGGCCTGAGCCGAGGCAGAACATCATGGCAGAAGGGGGTGGCAGAGGAGAGCTGCTCAGCTCATGGCAGCCCAGAAGCAGAGGGGGAGCCACGGACAAGATATAGTCCCCAAGGGGCATGCCCCAGTGACCTACTTCCTCCAAGCATGCCCCGACCTGCCTACAATTTGAAGACACTCCTCTGCTATATTCTGTTTCCTGTCACCTCTCCCAGCAGTCCATGCAGTTGCCAGTGGATTAACCCACAGATGAGGTCAGAGCCCTTGCGATTCCATCACTTTCCAAAAGCCCCACCTCTGGTGGATTGGGGACCAAGTCCTCAAAACATGAGACTTTGGTGGAGGCTATTTATTTATTTATTTATTCATCCGTTCATTCATTCATTCATTTATTTTTGTGGTAGTAGGGATGGAACCCAAAGGGCATTCTACCTCTGAGCTACACCCCCAGCCCAATTTTATTCTTTTTTATTTTGAAACAGGGTCTCACTGAATTGCAGAGGGCCTCACTAAGTTACTGAGGCTGGCTGTGAACCTGTGATCCTCCTGTCTCAGCCTCCCAAGTACTGGGATTACAAGCATGCATCTTCATGCCTAGCGGATGCTTCATATTTATTTATTTATTTATTTATTTATTTATTTATTTATTTATTTGCAGTATGGGGATTGAACCCAGGGGCGTTCTACCTCCGCTCCACACCCCCGGCCCTATTTTTTTTTTATACTTTATTTTGAAACCGGGTCTCACGAAGTTGTGGAGGGCCTCGCTAAGGAGAGAGAGAAAGAGAGAGAGAGAGACAGATAGAGAGAGCGAGCTGAGGCTGACCGCGAACCCGGATCCTTCAGTCTCCGCCTCCCAAAGTACTGAGATTACAAGCGTGCGCCACCATGCCCGGCGGATGCTTCTTATTTAAACCATAACACCTTGCAGATTCCTAGTGGCGATATTGTTAGCTCAAAGGGAAAATGCATTTATGCTTTTGAGAATGTTGCCAACATACTCCCCAAAGGAGCTGTGCCATTTGGTGCTCCGCCCAGCAATGCCATTTCCCAGATTTTGTCCATTATATTGCCACACCTCTGGATTTTTGCCAGTCTGACAGGTGAGAGAAAGTGAGATGCTCATCATGTAAATTAAGTTGCATAGATATACAAAACAAGTGCAACATGAGCCCTCAGAACAGGACAACAGAAGTAAGTTGCCCTTCATTTCAGCTACACAGTGGTGACACCATCACCCCTCCGGGGACAAACGAGTTCTTTGGTCAGAGCGCCTTGCGATGGAAGCCTCTGCACAGGGTTGCAGGATTCCGGCAGAGCTACCTTTACTCTCCAAAGCCCAAATGGGAGTGAGTGTCTCGTGTCAAGCCTGCCTCTCCATGTCTGGCATCCTCTGCCCCTTGCCATGGTCCAGACCTTCTCAGTAAGCCTTCTGGCTGGAAGAGAGCTCCATCTACACTGGGGAATTATTTTCTCCTAATCTCCTTATTAATTGCTCTGGGAGCCCAGGCACATTAAAAAGCTGCATCACAGAAAGAGTTTCTTATCTCAGACTCCCTCCCCAGCACATTCTTGTTCTGCCTGTTCTTGTGCTGGGCTTTCACTGCCAGCGTTAGGAGAGCAGCCTCTGGAGCCGGATTGCCCAGATTCAAGTCACACTCCCCTGCTCACTAGCCGTGTGAGAGTGGGCAAGTTTCCTAACCTCTTTGGGCCTCAGTGCCCTCATCTGCCACATGGGATAATGATGGTACCTGTTTTGTGGATAGCTGTGAGGAGTAAATAAGTTGATGTATATACTTCGCCTGGAGCCCAGTGCCTGGCTCATGGTTCGCTCTGGCTAAGGGCGAGCCCCCGTGGTAATGGTGATGATGATAATAATCATAGTGATGGTGGCATTTAGGGTCACACTGAGCCCTGACACAAGCTACATTTTTGTAATCTTGAGAAAACAATTTAATCTCTCACCATCAGTTTGTTTATTTCTCATTTCTTCATTGGTTTTGTACCAGTGGGAACAGTACTGTTCATCTAAAGCAAGAGCTGGCAAATCACAGCCCATGGGCCAACTCTGACCTGCTGCCTGCTTTTCTAAATAAAGTTTTATTGGCACCCAGTTATACCTATTTGTTTACATGTAGCCTTTGGCTACCTTTGTGCTACAATGGCAGAGTTGAGTTGTTGTGCCAGAGATTTTATGATCTTAAAACCTTATGACTATACAGTCACAAATATTTACTGTCTGACCCTTTAGAGAAAAAGGTTACTAACCCCTGGTCTAGGTGAGTGTAGCTGGGCATGGTAGTGTATGCTTGTAACCCCAGTAATTGGGAGGCTGAGACAGGAGGACTGCAGGTTCAAAGCCAGCCTCAGCAACTTAGGCTGGGGGTGTAGCTTAGATGTAGAATGCCCCTGGGTTCAATTCCCAGCACCAAAAAAAAAAAAAAAAAGAAAGAAAAGAAAGGAGTGGTTGTGAAGATGCAGGAGACGCTGCCTATGCACAGAGCTGGCTGCATTTAGGTGTCCCCCTGCAGCAGGGCTACATCAGCCAAGCATTTGACTTTCATGAGCTCAGTACCCAGCTCTTGCCTGTACCCCCACCTCTTTCCACCTCCCCTGACAAGGAAAAATAGAGAGTGCTTCTAGTATGAATAGTTTAATTAGGAATACTATAAAACTCTATTTTGCATATGTATTTTTATCATGTACTATACATTTCCATATGCACCAAATTTTACGCATGCATATTAGTCTATGGCAATGGAGATAAAAGCTGTGTCCTATAGACTGTACTTTGTGGGTGGTTTAAGGTTTTTTTTAGCAAGGATAATTTTGACATTGATTTTTCTTCTGCCTGATGACATCAGAAACTAACATCCAAGGAAGCTGCAACTCCCTCTAAATGATAGCAATGATTATCATCTGCATTTGGAGCAAAGTGAAGCCGAAGTGTTAGAACCTTCTAACTCTTGCAAATAAATCCCGAGTACAGATAAAACCTTTCTGAAATCATAAGTGGAAGAATGGTATTATATTTACAAAAATTCAATGCATTAACTTCTTTTTTTTTTCTTTCTTTTCCCCAGGCACACATCTGTGCTATAAAGTGAAGTACACATGTATCATTTACATTTGGCCTTATCTATTGCTTTGGAGCTGATGCAGGCAGGTCACCTTGCAAAATGCAGAGAACACCCCTTTAATTTTGCAAGCAGCGTATATTGATATTAATGTCACCTTCTTCCACTTCCCTCCCTGAGTTGTTGTGAGAATAAATGAGATATAGGTAGGAAGATACTCGGAGACACTAAGTGCAGTAGACAGGCGCAGTGGAATCTAGTTTACAGCACTCCTGTCCTTGGCAAGAAGCAGCTGTCTTCACATGGAGCTACCTGGAGGAGAGAGAGGCCCAGGGGCGTGAGCGCTGAGCCAGCCGGCCTTCTAGGGAAGTTAGATAACAAATGCTCATAATTAGAGCGAATTATCTTCATTGGAAAATAAGCAAATTATTTTCCGATTTAATGAATAAAGACGCTTCTAATTAACTCCAGTAGAGAGATTTGCTTTCAAATTTCAGTACTTAAGCTCTGTATTCTTTGTACTAATATTTTGTTTTTATGGTTCACTCTAATTTTTTTATTTTTTTCTTTTTACTGTGCTTTATTGGTGAAGTGGAATTTTAGGAGATGGAAAGCAAACCCAGAGATGATTCAGCCTAACTCATTTCAAACAAACAAACAAACAAACAAAACAAAATAACAAACAGGAGGCAACTATGGCCCCCGAGAGATCCTATGACTTATCCCAGGTCCCATAGCTGGTCAGCTCTCCCCCAGAACCAGATCCCCAGGAGTTGGTATAATCAGCAAAGGAAGGGGCGTGGCCAGCCTCCGGCTGCCCTGTTCACTGGCCCTGGACTGGCTCCACTTCCCTCCTGCTCCCCGCCCTTGCTGTGGTCCTGCCGGCATCTCGTGTGCCTCAGCACTGCTCCCTCTGGGCTGTCCACAGCCTGACCCCCAACCTGCTGTGTCCCTTCCAGCCCTGGTCCATCGCAGGCTCCTGCTTCACCAGTACCTGGTGTATCAACATCTGGCGGCCTCAGGGTGCAGGGAATCAGGTGTGGCCGAGGGCTCTGGGAGCTGTTCTCTCTTGCTCCTGCCCCAGAGCATCAGGCTTAGGTCATGATCCAGTGGGCTCAACAACCACATTACTGATCCCTAAGCCCTGGGCTCTTTTTGGCTAGTTTGTTTATGCACGTGTTTAAATTAATAAACTTTACATTTTAGACAAGTTTTAGGTTCAGAGCAAAATTAAGCAGTCAGTGCTGCGTTCCCATCCACTCCCATCCCCATATACCACCTCCCCCATTATCAGCACCCCATATCACAATGGCACATTATCCTGGGCCCATTTTCATCCCCAAATCCTAGGTTCTTTATCTTAAGATAAAAAAAAATACACACTCAAGGAAAATAGTTATAAGTGGGTTCTCTGGGTCACAAAGTCAGGCTTGCAGTTTCAGATCACCTCCTCCTGTTCTGGCATCTCTGTCAATCTGACCCAAGGCTAGTGGCCAGTGGCTACTCACACATCAGAGCTCAGGCATGAGAATAGCCCTGCCCTGTTCCTCTCTCCTCCCTGTCTCAGCACCAAGTCCAAATTCCTGGAGCTGGGATTCTGATTGGCTGTGGCTGGATCCGGGATCCATCCCTGTTATAGCATACTAAGATTTGAGGCTTAGGGTCATGTACTGTCCTGGGGGGCCCACCACGGAGAAGAAGAAAAGAGGAGTTTAGGGGTGTCATCATGAGCTGGGCAAATGTCTTATTAGCTTTGTGTTACTATAACAAAATACCTGATAAAATCAACTTAAGAAGAGGAAAGGTTTGTTTTGGCTCACAGTGTTGGAGATTTCAGTCCATGGTCAGTTGGTCTTTTGCTTTGGGCCTGTGGCAAGGCAGCACATCATGGTGGGGGAAGGTGCTCATCTCAGGGTTGCCAGAAAGCAAAGAAAGAGGAAGAGGGGGGATTAGGGTATTTTTATTTGGAAACAGGGTCTCGCTAAATTGCTGATAGCCTCACTAAGTTGCTGCGGCTGGCTTTGAACCTGCGCTCCTCCTATCTCAGCCTCCCAAGTACTAGGATTACAGATGTGCGCCACCACACCCAGCTTGGACCCTACCTCTTAAAGGTTCTACCACCTTCCAATAGTACCACAGGCTGGGAACCAAGCCTTTGTGGGACATTCAAGACCCAAACTATAGCAGCAGATAGCTCAAAAGATGTCTGCCATCCCATGATAGTGTACAGTTCATGCTCGCCTGCAAATTCTCGGGCTGCCCCCTTCCTTGAATCCTTTTCTCTGTTGGCCCCAGAGTTTGGCTGTTGCCAGAGGCTTGTCCTTGGGCCTCTGCTCTTGCCTGTTCCGACTTTCTTGGAAAGAGCACCCTTCCTTGGGCTTTATCACCAGCTGTGACCTCCCCACAGCCCCTCACGCATGTGTAGACCCCCTGGGGTGACCCCATGCAGAGACAAGCAGCTTTCCTGTGGGACTGGTCCCCTGCCTCATCTCTCACCAAGCTGGCACTGAGCCTTTCTGTTCCTGCCTTCTGAGTGCTCCTACCTAATGGGACACAGGGCTGCAGCGTTCTCACAAATAGCCACCTGGGAGTGAAGTTGGGCAGTTTAAGAGGTGCATTGACAATATGCGATGACTCTTGATTTCTATTTTAAAACCAAGGTAATTCATTAATCTTCCATCAAGGAATCGTTTTATCGCGGACACTTCCATAAAAGTTGCAAAAACTGCATTTGGAACAGCGTGTTTAAACATCATGATGTCTCTCTGTTGAATTTATGCATACCTTGAATTGTTAGTCTTTGAGTTTTCCGAGAAAAGCAACAATTCTCTCTGAAATGGCCCATTATGTGAAATGCGGGTGATTACTGCTAATTCACATCTGCCCCATCACGTATGGTGACACGGGGGTTTGGTGCCGGGGGTTTGGCGCTGCACGTTGGTATGCACTCAGTGAAGTTTATGTGTATGCACACAGCGGAAGGCATTTTTGTGGAAGGCATTTTATATAATTCCAAACAATTTAATAGAAATGTAATTCGACTGGGAAAACTGCAGTCCGCCGGCCCTTTCAGAGTGCAGATAATGTTCCAGATTAAAGGGCCGGAGCTTTGTTCATTATAGTCAAATAACGTGAGTGTATGAAATACCATTTTCCTTGCCGTTGGTCTATTTCAAAAGTATGCCATTTCCCTATTATAATAATAGGCTACATTTTCTTAAAATCATTTGATTATGATTGGTCCTGTCTATTCAGTTTGCAAATAAAAAGCTTTCGCGGTGATAAACTAGCTGCTCCCAAACAGCCTCACTCTCTGCTTCTGCTTTTGAACTGCTGCAGGTCAGACTCTGCGAAAGGCCGAGAGAAGCCGGTCCTGCTCTCGAGAGAAAAAAGAGGTAAATGCGTCCCTGGCAAGGGCTAGGGGGCGGCCGCTCTTTTGAAAGGCCCCGGGGGAGCAGAGGGGTGAGTAAGTACTCCAGGACCTCCTGCTCTTTTCTGTCTGAGTTCTAAGCCTGAATCCTGGACCAAATGAGAGTGGGCAGCTAGACATGTCAACACAGTGTCATTTGTAATAATAATCTCACCGGGCGCATCAGTTACCTTTGTGTAACAAATCACTCCAAAATTGCAGTGGTTTAAAACAACAACAGTAGCTGGGCACAGCGTTGCACAGTTGTAATCCCAGTTCTTGGGAGGCTGAGACAGGAGAATCGCAGGTTTGAGGCCAGCCTCAGCAACTTAGCAAGATGCTGTTTCAAAATAAAAAAGGCTGGGGGTATAGCTCAGAGGTAGAATGCCCCTGGTTCAACCCCCAGTGCCAAAAACAACAAGAACAACTGTGCATTTAGTTCCTGATTGTACAGGTCAGCAATTTGGGTTCTGCTGATGGGCCAGGCCCTGCTGACCTCAGCCGGTGCCCCCTCAGGCGTCTGCAGTGGACTGCTGTGTCCCTTGGGGGCCGGCTGGGTGTCAGGTAGGGTGTCTCAGTTCTCATCCTCCAGCAAGCTGCCAGCCAGGTTTGTCCACATGGTGCTTCTGGTGTGGCAGAGTACAAAAGTGGCAGCCGCAGGACCTCTCACAGCTGGCACAGTGTCACTTCTGCCACTCTCTAAAGTGAAAGGACATTTGTCATCCTCATCTGGGTTCCAGGGGCTTCAAAGCAAGTCACAAGGTCAGCCCAGATTCAAGGAGTGGAAGAAATAAGAAAAGAGAAAACAGGCAGGGTGGGGGAGTGGCCTCACCTCTTGATGGGAAGAACTACAAAATATTGTGGGTATTCTTGAAAGCCTATCTGCTCCATGCCAGGCACCAGAGGGACTGGGACCCAGGGACAGGTGAGACACAGTTGCTCCGTGCACTCTGTAGTTGGAAGAGAGGCACGGCAGGATTACAATACAGCGTGAGAAGCGCCATGATAGGACAGAGGAAGCAGGATTGTAACGCAGAAACTGGGTCACCGCAATATCAAGAAAGGCTTGGCACAAAAGCTGAGGTGCCGGCTGCCTCTTGAAGGATGAGTAGGAATTTTCCAGGCCAAGGAAACAGCATGGCCAAAGTCAAAGACACATGTGAATAAGGAAGGTTGCAAGTTCACAGAGCCTCAGCAGTGGGAGGCCACAGTCAGGATCCAGAGGTCACCACAGGCCCTTGATCAAGTCCCAAGCTCGCGGGAGTTTCAATTGGCATCTTATTTAGTGGCTGATGGGTGCAGGGGTTCAGGGGGATGAAGGTGTGTGGCTCATCATAAATACTCACCAATCCTGAAATTCATCAACACTTACATGCCGACACTTTTAATTGCAAAATGATATGATTCCAATGACGAAGGCTGTTTCTCAGGGTCAGATGGGTCCAGAGGCTCACACGTGGCCTTTCTCTTTCTGTCTCCTGGCTCTGTTTCCCTCTGTGTAACTCTCAGCCAGCTCCGAGCAGGTATGTTGGGGTTGGACCGCAGAGGTCTCAAGTGCTTTGCAGTGACTCCCGCCCTGTCCCCTGCTGTCTCCTTCTCAGCTGTACCCAGAATAGCCAGTGCAGGCTTTCTTCTTCTTCTTCTTTTTTTTTTTTTTAGCAGTATTGGGGATTGAACCCAGGGGCATTCTACCTCCAAGCCACACCCCCAGCCCTATTTTTTTATTCTTTTTTTTTTTATTTTGCGGTACCGGGGATTGAACCCAGGGCATTTTACCTCCGAGCTACAACCCCGGCCCTATTTTTTTTTATACTTTATTTTGAAACCGGGTCTCAAGAACTTGCGGAGGGCCTCACTAAGTAGCTGAGGCTGGCCGCGAACCCGGATCCTCCTGTCTCAGCCTCCGGAGTACTGGGATTACAAGCATGCGCCACCACGCCCGGCTATTCTTTATTTTTGAAACAGGGTCTCACTAAGTTGCGGAGGGCCTCACTAAGTAGCTGAGGCTGGCCGCGAACCTGCGATCCTCCTGTCTCTGCCTCCCAAGTACTGGGATTACAATCGTGCGCCACCACGCCCGGCTAAGCTTTCTTCTTACTCAGTCCACCGCCCTGAGGTGAGGGCTGGGAGACCACTTAGGAACTGTGATGCTGCTGAGATCTGAATGTTGGCCCGAGTGGGCAATCTAGAAGCTGGGCTAGGGCAGATTTCCCTTTTCCTTCTGTGAGGGCATCTCTTCTGCAGGCTGGAGTGGGTGCCTGTCATCCTGCAAAGTCCTCCTGGAGACTGAGGTGGAGGAGCCAGATAGGAGTGAGCGTGGGCTCAAGTGCCAGCGTCGGAGACCAGTGCTCCAGCTGGGAATGACTCCTCTCAGCCTAGCCCAGGCCTTTGGTTGCAGAATAGCGGCATGTGACTTATCCATGGTCAGAAATCCCCAGGACGCCGGAAAGGAGGGTGGTGGGAACGAGTCGAGATACTCTTTCCTTCTCTCTCTCCTTGGCAACGGGACGCCCCTAATTGCAGCTTTCCCTGCTGCTCCCATTGTGCCAGTTGCCTGGGAGCGCTGCAGATGATCCCTCTTCTGAAAGTGCTGAAAGTGAGCAAAGACACGGTGGGGCCGTTTATCTCAGTGCCCAGCTTAACCCCGCCAGCTGTCTGAGGTGGCTTCAGGCCCTCTGAGAAGAGGGTCCTGGCTTTCTTAATGGGGTTTGGCTAGAAAAATGAAAGAAGAACGGAATAGCAAGGTGCCAGGATTCTCACGCGCTGTATCATAGCACGCCTTCCCACCCACCTCCTCTCTCTGCATCGCTCCCCTCTCGTCTGTGAAATCTGGACTTCCTGGCACTCCGTGTCTTACACAGGATGCCAGGTATGGATCAAGCTATGTCACCATGAAAGGCAAGGAAAAGACAAGCTGTCTCTTCCCCAGAGCTGGTTGGAACAAGCAGCCAGGGACACGTGGTGTGTTCCCCGGATGGTGAGGCTGTAGGGGCGGCCCACTCTCCAGCGGGGGTACATGGATTGGGGGGTACAGGATTGGGTCCATGTCTGTGTGGTTGTGGGACAATGTGGTGACTGGAGGTGGGAGGCTGCCCTCAATGAGCTTGCTAGGCCAAATTCCCCCCAAAGATGTGTCGTGCCTGGCCCATCCCCTATTACAAGTTTTAAAAATTAGGTGTCTATGTTTAAACACTGAGAGTTTTCACAAAATACAGATTTTGGGTGCCTTTGGATAAATGAGAAAATATGGAGTCATTCCTATGAAGTATCAATGGGCAATGGCTGTTGTTAGTATGGCTGCCTCATTCATTCATTCATTCATTCATTCATTTATTCATTCTGTGGTACTGGGGATTGAACCCAGGGGCATTCTACCTCTGAGCTATACCCCCGGTCCTTTTTATTTATTTATTTATTTATTTTTACTTTTTTGTGGTACTGGGGATTGAACCCAGGGGCATTCTACCTCTGAGCTCCACCCCCAGGCCGATTTTTTATTATTTATTTTGAAACAGGGTCTCACTAAGTTGTGGAGGGTCTTACACATTGTGAGGCTGGCTGCAAACCTGCGATCCTCCTGTCTCAGCCTCCCAAGTACTGTGATTACAAGTGTGCGCCACCACGCCCTCCTTTTTTTTTTTTTTTTGTTTTGAAACAGGGTCTCGCTAGGTTGCTGAGAGTCTCGCTACATTGCCGAGGCTGTCCTCAAACTTGCAATCCTACTGTCTCAGCCTCCCAAGTACTAGGATTACATGTGTGCACCACCGTGCCCAGCTCTGCCTGCCCCCTCTAGATAGGAACCCCAATTGCCATCCATGTCTCCCCTCACCTGTGTGATATAAACAGATCTATAGCAACCATGCTGCCAGGCCCTGTGCCCAGTGCTTTATGTCAGTGGTTCACAAAACTGCTTCATGTTAGAACCTGGACCTTTTCAATATCCTGACATCTAGATCTCTTTCCAAACCAGTGAAGTCAGGATGTCTGGGGGGTGAGACGAGATGTCAGAACCTTCTAATCCCCTGCAGCAGTGTCCATGCACAGCCGTGGGTGGGAACCTGTGCTTCCCAAGCTCTAAGCAGCCCTGACTTGCCACCCAGGTGTCTCTCCACTGTCCACAGCCTACCTGGCCTCCACCGATAGCCACAAATCAAAGGAGACAATGGTCAGCTCATGAAGGAACCCCCGGGGGTGTTGGGAGGGAAAGAAAACTTCCTGGAAGAGGTGGCCACGACGAGGCTTTGGAAGGGTTACAGTCATTTCTGAAAAATATAGCTTTGATGGTTGGCTTGAAGTCAGTAAATACTTTCAGCTCAGCTGGTAAAAATATTCTCAGCCTCGTCGCTAACAAGTATTCATGGTTCCTGCCTGTAGAGATTATATAGTGTTTATGGTCCTCGGTCATGAATTATTAATGATTTTGAAATTGTGGTCATTGTAGTTTACTCAAAAATCATTAGGAAGCAAATTTATCATATGGTGCTAAAAAAAAAAAACCCACACATGGCAGAGGAGGTTGCAGTGTTTATTCATCCAGTCCCCCAGTGTCCACACAGTGCCCAGAGCACTGTGGAGCTCACTGGTGCGGTGTGGGGACATGTCCTCCTACTGCACAGAGCCCTGGAGGCCCCTGCAACCCTGAAGTAGCATCCACGATGTGCCCCGAGGGCTGTAGTGCTGGTCTCGAAGTCCAGCAGATCAGCTGCAAATCCCAGCTGGGTGACCTTGGACAAGTCCCTTGACCTCTCTCAGCTCACATTGTTTGATAACACCCTGTGTCATACAGGTTAAAGGCAGTGGTGTATTAATGTGCCTAGCATAGCCGGTGTGGTGGCACACGCTGGTAATCCCAGTACTTGGGAGGCTGAGACCGGAGAATTTGTGTTCACGGCCAGCCTCAGCTACTTAGTGAGACCCTCCGCAACTTAGTGAGACCCTGTTTCAAAATAAAGCATAAAAAATAGGGCTGGGGGGTAGCTTGGAGGTGGAATGCCCCTGTGTTCAATCCCCAGTACCACAAAAATAAATAAATAAATATAAAAATAAAATGCCTAGCACTGTGCTGGCTCCATAGGAAGCATTCCACAAATGGTAATGTTGCATAATTTAGTGTCTAGCATTTAGGCTGTGCCTTAGCTGGACTCCTCCACCCTTCCTGCCTCTTTGCTGGGTGTCCCCAGGCAAGCGAGCCCCAGCAGGCTGGCTCCCCAGCCCCACTCCCAACCTCTGTGAGAGCCTCTTGTGATAATGGACTGCTGACTTTTGCAGCTGATTGGAGATTCAAAAAAAAAAAATGCCCTCGAAGGTGCACTCATCTGCAGAGCTCACTTTGTAAAGGATTACAAAAGTCATTTAACTCACCCACCTGGAAAACGTTAAGCCTTTCCTTTGCATACATGTGCATGTGCAGGTGCGTCCACACACACACACACACACACACACACACACACACACCCCACACACACACCACTTCCTGTTATTCGAGACTTTTGGTGCAAGACTAAAAGCTCCCTTCATTTTCCCCAAGCAAAGGAGGAGACAGAGGTCTTAGGGGAACACAGCAAAAGAGAGAGGGTGCTTCCAGGGATAAGGTTACCTGGACAACCCCCTCTGTCACTTCAGTGTGCCACCACGACAGGCAAGCTGTCACTCCCCTGGGGTCTCTGCACCTTGCTGCTTGATGCTCCTCTGTATTGGCAGTCCCTTCTCCAGAAGCCCCATTCAGAGGCTAGAGAGGGAGAGTCTAGTCGCCTGGCTAATCAACACTCAGGATTATTTGTCAGGGTGGGGGTGACTGAGGCTGTAGCTTGGTGGTAGGATGCTTGCCTTGCGTGTATGAGGCCCTGAGTTCAACCCCCAACACCACAACACACACACACACACACACACACACACACACACACACAGACAGAGAGAAAAAGAAGGAGAGTATTTGGGGTAAGAGGGCTTCTGACACCAGCCCTCATTTCCCCTTCTAAGAGGCAACTACTATAATCAATTTCTTATGTGTCCTTCCATAAATATTCTATGGCTATCCAACTCTACAGAGCACGTATTCTATCTCCTATAACCACCCACCTGCTCCCTTCCTTGTTTAACACAATAGCATACAATCAATACACATTCTTCTGTTCTTAGATTTTTTTTTTATACTTAATGTGTCTGGAGAACATTCCATAGCAGGATGTATGGGCAGACCTCATTCTTTTTATGGCTTCATAGTACTCCACTGTGGATGTACCAGAATGCAATCCTTTATTTGAAATCTTTAGGGCCAAATTTGCTTAGATGTTTTTAAATTTAGATTTTTTTTTAGATTTAGAAAGTAATATTTTAGAAAGTAGGGCCCAGAGGAGTGCCCTATAATCAAATACATTAATATACCTGCAGCAAAATATGAATATTCATACTACGTGGGATAAATAAAGGCTATAGATTTGATGTCAGTTCAGATTGAATTTTGCTACTAAATAATTGCATAGATGTACTATGAGGTCGCACTTAATGAATGTCTAGGCTATTAATAGCCTTTTGCTATTATAAGACTACTTTAAAGAATATCCTAGAGCAGAAATCCTTGTGCACATGTGCAGGAGGAGCCAAAGGTTAAATTCTTAAAAGTAGAATTAATGGATCAAAGGGTAAATGCTTGATTTAAATCGATGTTTCCAAGTCGTCTCCTCATAGTGCTTCAGAGGGGCAGAGCTTTTTGTCCCAGGCCACCTCATAGAGTGCTGGCCACATTCAAGCACAGCTGCTCCTGGCAGCCGTACCCACTTCAGAGCCTCTGAGCGGCACCCCCGATCGTCTCCTAGTCCACATGTCGCGCGTGGGGTGGGAGCAGGGCGGTTTACATGAGAAGGACCTCGGTTTCTGAAAGCCATCCGTTAGGGCCCACGCTCAGGGCACCCATCTTGGCTGACTGCAGGAGGCCAGTGGGACTGGGGACTCTTCCTGTACTGTTTAGACCCCACTAGCGAGCAAACAGCAGGCACGTCCTTCCCTCACTTCGGTTCTCAGTATCCACACGACTTCAGCCTTCCTGTCCCTCCTTTGCTTCCAAGATCTCAATTGCCTTTACAAAAAACATTGTTGAGAGCTGGGCTTGGTGGCACATGTGTGTAGTCCTATTACTTGGGAGGCTGATACAGGAGGATCGCAGGTTCAAGGCCAGCCTTAGCAACATAACAAGACCCTGTTTAAAAAAAAAAGTGCTGGGGGTATAGCTGAGAGGAAAGATGACCCTGGGTTCAGTCCCCAGTACCAAAAAAAATAAAGTCGTTTAGGGTTGGGGTGTAGCTCAGTGGTGGAGCACATGCTTAGCATGCTTGAGGCTCTTGGGTTTCATCCCCAGCACCAAAAAATAAAAAAAGTGTTTAAAAAAGAAGGAAAAAAGAAAATGCAAGCAGACGGTGCTGCATTAAGAGCCTGATAGGATGGCTGACATTCCAAATCTGCACTTTTACCGGAATGAAACCTTTTAGTTCATATTTCTGGGCAGAGGAGAACTAAATTCATTTTGATCCAACTGCCAAATGCATTCCCAGTTGTGAATGTATCATTGTCAGTCTTTTTGCTTCTTGAGGTCTTGCACTCTAGAGCTTTGAGAACTCAGAGTGTGGGGCCCCTGGTAACATTGACAACTTGTGATTTATGCAGGGCAGGGCAGGGCAGTCACCCGAAGGGTCAGAAGCAAAGGAGTTGAGCCTATGAACCCTGGAACCAAGGAGCCGAGATTCCTAGGCTAGCTTTGTCATTCAGCCAAGCAACTTACCCTCTCCGTGACTCAACTTCCCCATCTAGAGGGTAGGTATCATATCCAATCTATGGCATAGGGTCGTGGTAAGGATTAAGCAAGATTGTATGGGTAAAATGCTTAACAGTGCCTAGTGTATACTAGGCGCTCAGTAAATGGCTAGTATAATCCTGACTGGGAGAGATGGTGCACACCTGTGATCCTAGTACCTGGGAGGCTGAGACAGGAGGATTACAAATTCAAAGCCAGCTTCGGCAACTTAGTGAGGCTCTCGGCAACTTAGCGAGACCCTGTTTCCAAATAAAAAATAAAAGACTGGGAGTGTAGCTCAGAGGTAGAACACCCCTGGGTTCAATCCCCAACACCACCACACAGAAAAATAAATAAAATAAAGTAAAATAAAATAAAATGCCAATTCCTTTAAAGCCAAGAGGTGGAGAAGTCTTGCCAAGAAAGCTTAGGACACAGTTTTGGGCCAGTGTTCCTCACCCATTTGGTGCAATCAATGAGCGGCGCATACTTCCCCCCGTGGACATGACTTTGCATCTGAGTCTACAGCCTGCTCCAGACCCTGGCCAGCAGGTTCGGGGCTGCAGGAGACACGTATGCAAACACGGCACCCGTAACCCCAGTTTCACAACAGCAAAGCAAGACTCTCGCCTCGAAAAGCAAAGAGAATCAATTTCTGATAAAGCGCCAGGAAGGAGATTGACATGTCTAAAACCTTCCTGGTATCAGCTTAGCTTCCAGCACAAGATTAAACTCTAGGAAAAACCCATCAGAGAGCTGCAATTTGTGACCAGAAAGAGATAATGTTGACAGCTTCCCTTTCCCGCGTCTGTGTTGGATAAGCAATGTGCCCTTCAACAGAGCATCATCAAAGTTTGCTCTATCCTCAGATCTTAGGCATGAAATTGCCTTTAAAGTGTCCCCCTTCACCTCCTCCCTCCACTCGGAAAGATCAGTTCGTGGAATATGGAATACGATTAGAAAAGAGAATGGTACAGCCGGGCGTGGTGGCGCATGCCTGTCATCCCAGTACTTGGGAGGCTGAGACAGGAGGATCACAGGTTTGTGGCCAGCCTTGGCAAGTTAGCAAGACCCTCAGCAACTTAGCGAGACCCTATTTCAAAGCAAAATATTAGAAAGGGCTGGGGGTGTGCTCGGAGGTAAAGTGCCCTGGGTTCAATCCCCAGTACATAAATAAATAAATAAATAAATAAATAAATAAATAAATAAACGAACAAACAAACAAACAAATAAATAGATAGATAGATAGATAGATAAATAATAAGTAAATAAATAAGTAAATAAATAAATTAGAATGGTACAATCCAAGAACAAGAGGAGGTTCTGCAAGTTGCTTATGACAGCTGTGTCTCTGGCTGTTTTCCAGCCCTGTGAGAACTGTCCTTTGGTCTAGGGACACCTCTGGAGGAGCAGGGCCAGGGCCACGAGAGCGCCCCCCGTGGGCTCCCGTCCTGCTGCCACTGCTGACCATGAGCACACCGCTCTCTCCTCGCTGGGCTTCCCTTTCCTCCACGGTCTCCCAGGTCTGCAAGAGCTAGTGGTTCTGTGACTTCAGCTTTGTTAGAGTCCCTGGGCCGTGTCTCCCAGACTCTGCTCAAGTGACAGAAGCTTTCCTCGAGCCAGCTTGAGGGGGGGGGATTTGTTGCCTCACCTCACTGAAAAGCTCGAGGGTAGATAGCATCAGGTAGGGCTGGGTACAGGTGTTCTGTCTCAGTCCCTCTGGGCTCTGCCTTCTTCCGTGGTGGAGCCATTCTCCAACAGTCAGTAGCCGGGTGGCTGCTAGCTGCCCCAGGCTTGCTGCATAGAGGCAAATAGCAGGGGGGAAATTGCAGGTGCTGGAGCCAGACTGCCTGGGGATGGATCCTGGCTCATCACTTCCCAGGAAGCCCAACTACTGGGCCTCAGTTTCTTCATACTTAAAAAGGGAACAGTAGCAGCCCCCACCTCATCCATCATCAAGGGGGCTTAGAACAGTGCTGGATGCGTGGTGGCCTAAAATAAGTGATCAAGTGCTTTTCCTTCCTCTCCCTTCCCCCTCCTTCCTAACATCATCATAATTCAGCAACTTGAGCAAAAGAGGCATCTCTCCAAGGGCAACAGCTCAGGCGAGTCCCCAGAGGAGAGGCACTAGCCAGACTGGGACTGGGTACCCATCCT
Organism: Glis glis; assembly: GCA_004027185.1. NCBI lineage: Eukaryota > Metazoa > Chordata > Mammalia > Rodentia > Gliridae > Glis > Glis glis. The sequence continues at coordinate 16,192 of PVJS01011372.1, read as the reverse complement.
GGGGGTGAGGGTGGAGCGCAGGGGGGACCCCACATTCATATGGTCAGAAAGGAGCATCTGCCCAAAGGAAAATCAGGATGTGGGTGACAGAGAAGGGGAAAGGGATAGTGGGCAGGAAAAAAAAAACAGCTGTCCACTGTGGGGCCACTTTGTGGTGGGAACAGTGACACTGACAGATGCACGATTGTTTAAAGTGGCTTTAGTGCGCACTGTCTTACTGTAGGTTCAGAGCAGTGAGCGGTCTGCCCCGGGTAGCACAGAGAGTACAGGACTGAGCCAGCGCCCGTGCTCTGTGCTCCCTGGCAAAGAGGTGAGGGCACAGATCGCCTTGAGGGGCAGCGGGGCGGGTGGGGGGAGGGGAGGCCACAGCACGTTCCTTAACCTTTGTACGTTCCTTAACCTTTGTTGTCGTTGTGTACTGGGGATTGAACCCAGGGGTATTGTACCTCTGAGCTACACTCCCAGCCCTGTTTTATTTTTTATTTTGAAACAGGGTCTCGTTAAGTTGCTGAGGTTGGACTCACACCTGCAATTCTCCTGTCTCGGCCTCCGAAGTACTGGGATGACAGGCGTGCACCACCATGACCGGCCCAATGCCCCCCCCCCCACACACACAGTTTTCTTGGGTTCCCTAACCATTCGGATGCTCAGTTTATCTGTAAAATGCAGCTTAGCAATGCTTCTTCCCCAGGTATTGTGAGGACTCAGGGAGGGAGGGGGAGATAAACACAAAGCCCCCCTTACCCTGAACACCCATTGGCAGTCCCCCATGCCACTTTCTCTCCTCTCCCCAGGCCCCTGCTAGAGGTTCATAGCTGGGAAAGGGGATCCTGTACGCTTGCGGGCATGGGGCTAGGCAGGTGAATAGGAAGCAGAGGCAGTGATGGCCAACAAGGTAGGCCCCAGTTCCTTCCTCTGACAGGTGGAGGTGGTCTACCCTCACCTCGCCCAACTAAATGCAGTGAACAATGACTGGGTTCCAGTTAGAGGTCACTGAAGAAATTATGTTCCCTCCTTCCTGCCCTCACCATGGAAGTTCTCTCGCAATATCCACAGGGGCTGGTTCCAGGACCCCCCAGAATATCAGAATCCACAGATGCTCAAGGATTTGTGTACAACTAAGGTACATCACTAGTATACTTTTAAATCATCTCAATTACTTAAAATACCTAATGAAATGTAAATGCTATGTAAATAGTTGTTTGCTGTGTTGTTTAGGGAATAGCAACAAGAAAAAGTCTGTACGTGTTCATTATAGATGCAATTTATTTTTCAAAAATTTTCATTTGGGCCTGGTGGTGCACGCCTGTAAACCCAGTACTTAGGAGGCTGAGACAGGAGGATCTCAGGGTCAAAGCCAGCCTCAGCAACTCAGCAAGGCTCTCAGAGACTTAGGGAGACCTTGTTTCCAACTGAAAAATAAAATAAGGCTGGGGATGTAGCTCGGAGGTAGAATGGCTCTGGATTCAATCCCCAGCACCACAAACAATCTAATATTCTCAATCTGTGGTTGGTTGAATCTGTAGATACAGAACCCACAGGTAGGGAGAGCTGACTGTAATTGAAAACAGAACCATGAAATAAGTGCAGGAAAGTTCATCTAAGTTCTAGAACTCTATAGAAACCTGAATTCTTTCAAAACATATTCTTGTGTCACTCACATTTGGTTGATGTCCTGGGAAATGGCCCGGCACACGAGAAATAGACAGCAGAGTGGTCCAGGGCCAGGGTCTCCCTGGACTTCGGCAGGACTGCCTAGGTTTGCATCCTGGCAGTACTATTTAAGGACTGCGTGGTCTCTGGCAAGTTGTGTAAACTCTCTGTGCCTCAGTTTCCTCATCTGCAGAATGAAAGTGAAAATAGTACCTCCTTGTGGGGTTGTTGAAAGAATCAGAATAATGCAGCTGCTCATGGTGGTGCACGCCTATAATCCCAGTACTTGGGAAGCTGAGACAGGAGGATCTGGGTTCGTGGCCAGCCTCAGCAACTTAGTGAGGCCCTCAGCAACTTCGTGAGACCCTGTTTCAAAATAAAGAATAAAAAATAGGGCTGGGGATATAGCTCGGAGGTAGAATGCCCCTGGGTTCAATCCCAGTACCACACACACACACACACACACACACACACACACAGACACAGACACACACGAATAATGTGTATAAAGTGCTTAGAACCATACTGTAAGTGCCCTGTAGGCGTTTGCTTTTATTCATTGAGTTCCTCCACTCGATCCTGTCCACTCTATCTGCTGGGGTAGCTGGGGTTAGGGCAGGGGAGGCGGGGGAAGTATGGGTGAAACCTGTAGGCACCCACCCCAATGAGGCCTGTGTTAGACATTTTTAATCTCTTTCTGATTCCTGATCTAATGTATGCTGATTGTAGAGAAATTAGAAAATACAGATACAAAAATTATTACTTATTCTACCACCTAGGTAATCACTACTGCTTGTTTTTATACTGCCGTCTTGCTTTTTTCCTATGCAATTACATCTACTTCAGAATTAGAATCATCATTTAATTACAGAGAATGAAAAATACCTACCTCTCATTAGTTTTTAAAAATTTTTATTTAAGAGGTGTAACTTATGTATAACAAAGTAGACAATCTTATGTGTGTAGCTTCATGAATTTTTATGTGTGGCTACGGCTGTGTTAGCACTCCCCACATCAAAATCTAGAACATTCCTAGCACCGTAGGAGACTTCTGCACAGTCACTCCCAGTTAATATACCTCTCCAAAAGTAACCTGTGTCTTGACTAAGAGTGTAAATTTCGCCTGTATTTGAACTTCAAGTGGAATTCCACTTGTAAATGGAATTACAGTATAAGTACTTTTATGTGTTTTTTTCCCTGCCAAATGTACAGCTGCGATTCATTCATGGCTTTTTTGTTTTGTTTTGTGGTACTGGGGATTAAACCAAGAGGCATTCTACCACTGAGCTACTCCCCAGCCCTTTTTATTTTTTATTTTGAAACAGGGTATCACTAAGTTACCGTGTGCTGACCTCAAGCCTGAGATGTCCTGTCTCAGCCTCCCAAGTACTGGGATTCCAGGTGTGCACCACTGTGCCTGGCTCATTCATGTTTTTAAGTGTATCCGTAGTTCATTCTTCATCAGTGTGGTGTAGACTTTCAGTTATTCTTAGAAAAACTAAATTGCAAAGTAATTTGAATTCACTGACATTATCAAACAATTTTTGTTTGCACATTAAATATCAAATTTACCCTCAGTCTTATTCCCGGAAACAGCCACTGTATCCATTGGATCTTCATCTTTCTAGAGCTTTTTCTATTCATGTAACTCAATTCATTGTTTTAGTTAGGAGTGCATTTGGCTAACATAAAACTCAAATGATAATGCCTACATCGGGGCCAACAGATTTTTTTCTGTAAAGGACCAGATAATAAATATTTTAGTCTCATGGGCTGTACAGTCTGTCACAACTGCTCAGTTATGCTATTAAGCATGAAAACAGCCATAGTTCATATGTAAATGGATGAGTGTGGCTGTGTTCCAGTAAAACTTTACTTACCAAAATGTATGGCTGGCCAGATCTGGCCTATGATTGTAATTTGCTAACCCTTAGCCTAAGTACTAGGGATCTGTTTGACTTATGGGACAAGAAATATGTGAAGAGCCTCATGAGAAAAACTTAATGTACATTTCTGCCAAAAATATTTGAGAAAGCCTGTCTCTCTAAAACCTCGCCAATAGTGAATATTAACAGTCTTTTATATTTTTCCCGTTCTAGCTGTCTTTATTTCTGTGTTTGGGGTAAATGCTTCTGCCTGAGCTCCCAAATCACTAATTTTCTCTCTGTTTCTTCAGTCTTTCCTTCATTATCTTTTTAATTTTATTTTCATTTTGATCATCAAAACTTTTATCTGTGATCTCTAATTAATTAACTTTTCTCCTAATAGGCTGTTGTCTTTTGATGGATGCAATGCCCTGACTTATCCCTCTGATACTATTAAATATATTTTAAATGTCTCTGCTTGCATTGTTTTCTGTTTGGCTGTTATTTCTTATATTTATTAGAGTGGCCCCCCTCTCTCCTGGTGTTGGTTTTCCTGGGATGTTTGGCGTTTTGTGGGCATGTGCTCTTCTGTATACTCCTATTGCCTGTTTTCTTCTCTCTGGATACTTATTTACCCAGTAAACGAGGGTCAGAATTTGCTTGAGAACTGGGAAGCTCATAGTTTGTCTTCTGAGCACAGGGCCTCCCTTTTCCTTCCTGCCTTTCTGTCCCAGAGGCCCACCGTCACAGCACCCCCTTGTGAGTTTTCAGGCAGTCTCTCTGACCCTCTGCCGGGGGCCTGCTCCTCTCCCTGGAGAATGTGCTGCGCCTGGGTTTGGAGCCACCAGAACCCTCTCCCTCTTCCGCGGCACTCCCTTCTAGCTTCTGTTCTGGCCCGTGTTTCTTTTCATGAATCCAGTTCCGTCTGCCATCCGCTTCTCAGGAATTTCTCAACATTTTAAATCTGCCATTGGCACCCCTTCTTATCTTCCAGACTGTCGTCGATTGTAAATGGTGTCATTTCTGTGGATGTGGGTAGGAGAGGCTGATGTGCGCACTTGTTCTTGGTCTGCCCTACTTGGTCCATTCTCAAGGTGATTTCTTGGTAGCGTTTTCACCTTCCTGGTCACCTTTATCTGGACAAGTTCATTTTTCTATAAAATGGGACTGTCTCAGAACCAAACTGAGCATTCCAACTATGAACTGATTGATCAGTGTAGACCACAGTGATGGAGCGCACTTGTTAATAAAAACTGGGCTCGGACCCTCATCTCTGCTCTATCCTCTCCACCTAGCTCCTCTTTCCACCTCTTTAAGCTCAGCATCCTCACCTGTCCAGTGGGGACAGTAACAGTAAGACCTACCTCATAAGGCTAAGCAGCGCATCAACTGAAATAGTGGATATCAAGTGTTCAGTAGGGGGCCTGGCACACAGTAGGTGCTAAAACTTGTTAGGATCCCTTTCTCTCTCTTAGTCTGAGAAGATTTGTGTGTGTGTGTGTGTGTGTGTGTGTGTGTGTGTGTTTTGGTACTGGGGATTGAACCCAGGGCATTCTACCACTGAGCTACACCCCCAGTCTATTTATTTATTTATTTATTTTTGAAACAGTGTCTCACCGAGTTGCTGAGGCTGGCCTCCAGCCTGCGATCCTCCTGTCTCAGCTTCCCAATGGAATTGCAGGTATGCACCGCCATGCCTGTCTCTGAGCAGATATTTCTAACACACTTGTTGTGTGCCGTGGTGTTGGTAGTTTTTGGCACCATGCCATTCTGTTTTCTCATACTGAGCACATCAGCTAAAAACTGTGTGTGTGTGTGTGTGTGTGTGTGTGTGTGTGTGTGTCTAGGACCTTTACCTTGACCATGGTGCATTTTATCAAGCTTTTCCGGGTCCATCTCTACCTCACAGAAATGGATTTGAACTCAGATTCCATCATCCAGTGTTATTTTCCCCCATCTCTCCCGTCCACATGTCATCCACAGACTTAATAAACAGCCTTTAACAGCCATTGATAAAATTATGGCCCGAGATAGAACCAAGGACAAAACCCCATGGCATGCCCCCCTTTCCAGGAAGAGTGATTTCAATGACTAGGTAAGATGATTGATTTGTTCAGCTCCTGTAACAGTGTGTCCTCATGGCTTGATTATAGCCATAACGTTAGTGACTCTGCCTTGGGGGTTAGTTACTCTGGGCCAGGCACTGAGGCACGCATTTTTCATGTATTACTTTTATTTCTTGTAGCAGTGCTGCAAGGTATTTGTATTACTTAGGACTTGGTTAAGATAATAAACTCAACCTAATGGCAGTAGAGGGGAACTGTATTACTTCATCAGGGGGCTCTGAAGAATAAGGGGCTGCTTCGTAGAAGCCAAGGGCAGAGATGCGTCAGGCCTCAAAACAGATGAAGCCCTGCAAGTCCCAGGAAGCCCTCCCTCCCCAGCTCTTCTCTTTCTTACCTCTGCTCTGTATCATTCTTCTCTCTTGGTACAAACCAGCTTTCTCTCTCAGTTTACCTGGAAGGAAACAGTCACCGTTGCTGACTTCTAAATTCACTATCCTCTTTCAAGAGAGTAGCCAGAATCTCCTTAAACCTTTTCATCCAAATCCCTGAGATTATTGGCCTCACTTGGGTCACGTGCCTGATCTTGATCCAGCCACCTGTGGCCAGTGGCCGGGTCCCACTACCCTGGCCTGGCTTCCAGCAGTCGCAGCGTGTAACCTTGTGGCTGATGGGACAGGGTGAAGTGCAGAGTCCAGCTATACTTTTTACAAGTTAAAGTGCAGCCCAGAGTCACACGGCTGAGAAGGAGGGGAGCCAGGACTTGATCCCAGCTTTGTCTGTTGCAGAAGCTCTTGCTGTTAACCTTTTGTGCCTTACACTGGGCCACACTGTCCCAGGCTGGCTTCCATGGTGGTGTCAATGAGGGCTGGCCAGTGATTCAGAACAGGGGGCCCAGAGGCCCACTGTGTGTCATCACCATGGTCCAGTCCCCAACCACAGCTCTGAGATATTTGGTTGGTTTGCTTACTTATTTCTTTGGCGACTCAGCTGACACCTCAGTCTCAGAACTCACAATTGCATGAGGGACCTGATACCAAAAATAACAAGCACAGAGTTTGGAGTCCAATAAAGCTAGGTTGAAATTCTAGCTCTGTTACTTCTCGTTGGATGACTCACCCTGCCTCAGTCTCCTTAACTGTACAACAGAGATAGTAACAATAACTCCTTTAGCAGTTGTTGGGATAATTTAGTGAGCTTATACACGCTAACCGCTGGGCCTAATCGATTACTTAGCATGGACTCTCTAAGTGGTAGTAGTTTATTGACTAGGTAACAGTGGGAAATGGCTAGGAGTCTGGAGGAGAAAACCTTCAACTCAGGCAGCAGGCCAGGGAGTGGGAGGTGACACTGAAGCCTGAATAGTGGATTGGAGGATTAGGATAGTCAGGGCAGGTAAGAACAGATGTGGACACGTGAGGAGGAAAGAGTAGCTCACTGTGATCGGAGGCGAAGAGTGTGCAGCAAACAGGTCGCAGAGGCCGGTCGCCTAGAATGGGGCGTGATGGAGAAGACCGTGCATGCTGGCTCATTCATTCATTCACTCAGTCAGTAGTCCATAGATACTTTTCTTGGCACACCTGTTGTGGGCCAAGTTGGCCTAGGCCTGGAGACCCAGCAGTGACAAAACAGACACAAAGGCACACCTTCATGGAGTGCATGTCCTTGTGGCTGGAGGCGGACACTCAGCAAATTGCTAAAATATGAAGGATGCTGGAGTAAACAATAAAGCCAGTTAGGGCCGCGGAGTGCTGGGAGAGTTGTTAGATAGGGTCCTCAGGAAGTCCTCGCCCAGACGTGAGCAGAGATGGAAGGAAGGGACAGGAAGCCCTGGAGATCTCTGGGAAACAAGCATTTTGGTGGAGCGCACAGCAAGGGCAAGAGGCGGGGCAGGGCCAGTGTGTGGCTGAAGCAGAGGGAGCCGAGGCCAGGTCCTGAGAGAGGAGGACAGCGGGGGCCAGGCAGGCCGCATAGGGCCTGGGCCATTTGAAAGGGCTCGGGCTTTTACCTGGACTTTTAGCTGTGGGAGCAGTTTAAGAACAAAACCTCCCTGGGCGTGGTGGCACACTCCTGTAATCCCAGTAGTTGGGAGGCTGAGACAGGAGGCTTGCAGGGTTGAGGCCAGCCTCAGCAACCAAGCGAGACCTTGTTTCAAAATAAAAAATCAAATAAAGCTGGGGGTGTAGCTCAGAGGTAGAACACCCCTGGATTCAGTTCCCAGTACAACACACACACACACACACACACACACACACACACACACACACCTGGCAGCCTTTTTCAGGCTATGCTTCCCTGCCCCATATGGAGACTAGGCTGCAGGGTGAGGGCCAACGCAGGGGACCAGGCAGGGGCCTCTGCGGATCCCCTGGGACAGATGACAGTGGCCTGTGCTGCAGAGCCGTGGAGGTGCTGAGAAGGGGCTGGCCCTGGGTCCAGCCAAGCAGATCTACTGTTGGATTGGTTATGGGTGGGAGAGAACGAGAGGAACCAAGAGGGACTTGAGGATTTGGTCTAAGCAGTCGGAAAGATGTCTGCAACATATGTTGAGGGGGGAAGAGTGAGCGCAGGTTTTGGGGGAACATCAGGATCATGCTTAAAGCTGGTAAAGGCCTCATAGGCGGATGTGTGTGGGCGCCTGGAGCTCAGGGGAACACCACAGTAATCTGAGCCTGTCTGGAACATGAGGCCCTCGATGATTCTTTTCTGTTTTTAGAGGAGGAAGAGGTGATTAGTTATGCAAGTAATACACGAAAACAGCTTCCTTAAAAATAAGGTACACGCCTGTAATCCCAGCTACTTGGGAGGCTAAGGCAGGAGGATCACAAGTTCGAGGCCAGTCTCGGCAATTTATCCAGACCTTGTCTCAAAATAAAAAATAAAAAGGGATGGGGGTGTAACTCAGTTGTAGAACATCCTTGGGTTCAATCCCCAGTATTGCAAATAAGTAAATAAATAAATAAGTAAGTAAATGAATAATAAAAACTTTAAAAGATATTTTAACCTTCTAGATAAAATTAAAATCCCTTTTTGTCAGTTCCCACCTTTCCCTAATTTCATCCCCCCCCCCCGTAACTGTTGCCACTGGAGAAGCTTGGCACGCATCCTTCCAGGCCTTTCTCTGAGTGTACCCATAACTACACGTGGCATTTTTAGGGGCGTATGGTTTTTGCCTTTTACCATACACGAAGTTGTACTGAACGGATTGCCCTGCAGTGTGCTTTCTAGCGCGTAACCAGCCCATTCTCCCTGGACTGCATGTCTTGAGACCCAGGCCCGGTATTATCCACCTCTCCTTTTTTAAGCGGTTGCATAGTCTCCCACAGCATGGGCAGACCACAGGCTGTCCAGTGGCCCCCTGGCTAGAGGACATGAGGGTATTTTTACATAGCATCCTGTTCCTTTTTCCTGGGCCACCTGTGACTCTCTGGGTTGGTTTCAGGGAGTGAACTGGCCGGGTCTGTGTAGATGGAGGCGCTGTAGGGTTTTGTTTTTCTTTTCTTAGTGCATTCTGCCTCGTGGCTCCCCACAGTGCCTCCATCAGCTTCCTGGCCCAGCCACGGCAGGTTTTTTTTTTTTTTTTAACAAGGAAGCCATGGAGATCTGCATCTTAGAGCAAGGTACAGTGGAGGGCTATGGGTTGGAAGGTGCAAGCAAGAGGCTGCTCCACTGTGTGTGTGTGTGTGTGTGTGTGTGTGTGTGTGTGTGTGTATGTATGTGTGTGTTACTGAAGATTGAACCCAGGGACATTCTACCTCTGAGATACACCCCCATCCCTTTCCATTTTTTATTTTGAAACAGGGTCTTGCTCAGTTGCTTAGGGTCTCACTAAGTTGCTGAGGCTGACCTTGAACCTGTGATCTTCCTGTCTCAGTCTCCCAAATACTGAGATTACAGGCATACACCACCATGCCCGTCTTGCTCCACTCTTAAGAACACACACTTGGGGAGACACATGCTCCTTTAGGGGCTGAAAAGACTCTCCCAGTCCCTTCCAGCCACACAAATGACAAACCCTCTCTCTCTCCAGTCTGCACGTCTGGCTTCTTCCCTGCCAGCCCATTGCTATTCCTAGACCTCACCAGCTTGAAGTCATCCCCTTCTGACGAACACACCAGTAGCGACATTATAAAACCACTATTTCAATTATAGTAGACCAGCTCCTCTGTCGCTGGGCTCCTTATTCCCAGTCGACGTTCCGAATCTTGCCTTCTGCCACCAACCTGATACCATTCTTTGCCTGCCACCCGTGACAGCATTTTTAAGGGCTGCCACACAGCCAGGGCTGCGACTGTCACCAGCCCGGCTGCCTGGTTGGAGGGTGTGATAGCAACCCCTCTCTCCTGGAGGCAGGCGGAACCCTGCGCCCAGCTGCTCTCCCACACAGTCTGGCTCGACCGCTTCCTGCATGGGGAAAGGAAAATTAATATCCTCAGAAAGTAAAAAAAGTTCTGTCATCTTTTCTTCACATAAATTTCAGGTGGGTGTTCACTTTGTGGTATTAAATGGCTTCCAGGTTAGCTTAGGGAGCTAGAGTCAACTGTGAATCCAAATTTCACCATAGCTGGAAACGAACGTTTCTAATCCACATCATCTTAGTCATGAACATTTAATTTATGGAGCATGTATTATATGACAACAACATTCTAAGCATTTTATATTTATATAGTGCATGCATTTTTTCTTTTCTTATTCTCTGTCTCTCTCTCTATCTGTCTCTCTCTCTGTCTCTCTCTCTCTCTCTCTCTCTTTCTGTCTCTCCGCACTGGGGATTGAACCCAGGGACATTCCACCTCTGAGCTACATCCCCAGAACCCCTTTTTAAAATTTTTCATTTGGAAACAGGGTCTCCCTAGTTGCTAAGAGCTGTCCTTGAACCCGTGATCCTTCTGTCTCAGCCTCCCAAGTGTTGGGATTATAGGTGTGCGCCACTATACCCAGCTATCATCTTTTATTTTCAAAATTTTTTATTGAGATGTAATTTGCATAATACAGAATGTGCCATTTTAAAGCATTTGATTCAGTGATGTTTAGTATATTCATACTGCCGTGCAACTGTCTAATTTCAGAACATTTACATCACCCCAAATGGAAACCTTCCTATTAGCAGTTATTCCCAATTCCTCCCTCTCCCCTCCCAGCTGACCAGTGATCCCCTTTCTACCTCTGTGGACTTGCCTGTTCTGGATATTTCATATAAACAGAATCATGCCGTATATGGCCTTCTGTGTCTGGCTTCTTTCACTTGGTGTAGTGTTTTCAAAGTTCATCCACATCGTTGCCTGTATCCACGCTTCATTCCTTCCTGTGACTGCTATGGTTTGCATGTGGTCGTCCCCGCCAAGCTTATGTTGAGGCTTGGCGTCCAGTGGACCAGTGTTGAGAAGTGGCCAGGCCTCTAAGAGGCGTGTGGATCACAGGGTGCACCCTCGTGAAGAAATCCATAGAGCTCCCTTGAGAGTGGCTTAGTTACCTCCAGAGACGGTCGTTAGAAGCAAGTCCATCTGCCTCAGCTTTTTCTTGCTTCCTCTCTGGCCTGTGATCTCTCTTCTACACAATCCCACTTGCTCTTCCTCTTTCCACCCTGAGGTCCTCTCCAGAAGCGGAGCAGATGCCGGCATCACACTTTGGACCTCTGGAACCATGAGCCAAAATAAACCTCTTCTCTTTATAAGTCACCCAGCCTCAAGTATTTTGTTATAGCAACAGAAAATGAACTAAGACAAGGACAAAGGATATTCCATTGTCTGGACATACCCCATTTTGTCTGTCCCTTGATCAGCTCACGGACAGGTGGGTTGCTTCCATTTTTAGGCTGCTCTGGCACTATTTCAGTCAGCATTCTCAAACACCTGACACCAACACCTTAAAGGAAGGAAGATTTATTTGCTTACAGATATAGAGATTTCAGTTCATATATATGGTGGGGGGAGAGTCCATTTTATGGTGGCTGCCAAGCAGGAGCTAGGGCTATGGGTCCTTAGGGCATGATGATGGGTAAAGAGAGAGCAAAAGGTCAGAGAGGGGGGAGGCAGAGCAGACACTGCAGCTAGGTGGTGCTAGGAGACACACACACACACACACACACACACACACACACACCACACTACACACACACACAGTACAAAGATCCCATCATCGAGGGTCTCATGTCACACACCTCCCTGGTGACCATATTTCAGATAAAAAATTGGGGCTGGTGACCCAAGGCATTAATTGTACTGGGGGCCTTTGGTCTGGCCTGTTTGAATTTAGGACTGCTGTGGGACTCAGTCAGGACTGTCTGTGGTGTTCAAAACGCCTTTGAGGATGGTCTCTGATGTACCGAGTCTCAGCGACACGGAAGCAGAGATGTGCATGTAGGAAGGTTGCTGGGGAGATTTGGGGAATGACACCGGTGAGCAGTGAGGGCAGCGGGACTGGCCGAGGGAGGAGGTGACCTGTCCTGCATGCCTCAGGGACCCCACAGATCACAGGTGTCTAGGTGGCCCTTCGGAGATGTCCCCAGTTGAGCTAAGGAGCCAGGGTCTTTTTACCCTTGGCATCAACCAGTATTAGACAACGGGCTGAACCTTGGACAAGGTCTCTTCCTGGAAGGGGCCCAGCTGCTGCCACCAACCATCAGCGCTCCTGGCAGCTGGGGCATGAGTGAGCATCCATGGTGTACACCTAAGGCCATATCCATGTCCCTGGACAACAGCTCCAACAGAGGGGCATCTTGGGGACACAGCTGAGGCCTGGTGGAGCTCTGCTTGGTCATGGAAGTCCACAGAGAGGAAGCCAAATCTTAACTGTGTCTCAAAGCCCTGAGCCCCAAACCCATGCGCCCCACTGCCGATCCAAGAGCTGCCCCCCTCCTGGAGCCTCCGAGGCCCTGAAGCAGATCTGACCTGCTCTCGCTGCTCTCGCCTCTCCATGAGGGGTTCTGCTGACCCTCCAGGCACAGCAGCAGAAACCCCTCTGCTTCCCTTCTTCCCATCCTACCACCAAGCCCTGGGCCATCGCCTGGCACCCCCACTCCCTGCTGCCTCTTCCAGGCTGGATGCCTCTGTCTGCGTGCCCAGGGCAGCCTTGCACCCGCTCCTCAGCACACACCTGACCGCCTCACCCTTACTGCAGCCCCGCCCTCCCTCCAGCAATGCAATGTGGCTGGTCTGGGGTTGGGGCAACACTCCCTGCGTGCCCACGGGCTCCTGTGGTCTGGCCTCATTCGGTCCCACGTCATACTGTGCTCCCTTGGTCTCCCTGGCTGCAGCCCCAGTGGCCTTCCTGTCCCTTCTACCCTCAGTGCGCATGTTCACCCATGGCCTTGGTAAGTGCTGGGAACGCTCCCACTCTCATTCCCTTATGAACCTGCTCATTCCTCAGTTCCAGTTCCGCTGTCCCCAGCAGTGAAGCTCCCTGGGACGTCCTGGCATGCTCACACCTCCTCTCTCAAGCCTCTTGTGGCATTCTGCCTCCTGCCCCCACTCCCCAAGCACTGACGTCATGCATTTGGTTGGGGGTTATTTGTTTAAAACCTGTCTTCCTCACAAGACTTCCAGCTCCAGAAGGCGAGGGAACATGTCCTGGCATGGACTAGGAGGTGCTCAGTAAATCCGCAAGGAGGTAGGAAGGCAAGGAGGAGGGAAAGGCTTAAGTCCCACATGGTCGGGGAGGGAATGGGCGGGAAGGGATTCACGTTACCTGGAGCCTTTGCATTCTTAGATCAACATTAGCTCATGGGGAAAACAGTGACTGGTTTTTTAGCATAAATGTGGGACCCTAGGACCCCACTGTGCTACCCTAGACCTGAGAGTGAGGTCACAGCACCCAGCATTGGCACAGAGGAGCCTTGCCCCCTCGGTCTTCAAGCAGGCCTGAATGTCAGAGCCAGGTTCTTCTAGCTGTCCCCAGGTCAGTCGTGCTCTGACCACTCTCCACCCCGGCCCTGGACAGGCTCCAGGCCCCCCCTGGCATTGCGCTTCCGCACACTGTTCCCTTCCTACATGCCCTTCCACGCCCGCTTTCCCTGCCCTCCCATCCTCCTGCTGAAGCCCATCCAGCCCACAGAGCAATGCCAGGCTCCCATCTGCCCCCCGCCCGCCTGGCACAGGTGCTGCTCTTCATAGCACCTGCCGCAGCGCAGCGCAGCCGTTGTTTTCAGTTTCCACCTCGCTAAGTTCTTTGAGGACAGGGATTTTGTCTTTCTCCTTCCTTCCCTTCTGTTCCTCCTTATTCCTTTTTTCCCATGAAAACTGTCAGCTTGTGTATGCCAGGAACTGGCCAGCACTGGGAGACAGAGCATGAGCAGGTACGCACAGCCCCAGCCCTCACGGGCCTGCATTCCTGCATTCTGAGCCGATCCATTCTGAGACTACAAACAAATGACCAGAGGAGATTTCAGTGAGAAGCACAGGGCGAGGAGGCTGAGGATGGGGCAGTGGGGAGAGGCTCCTGGCAGAGGAGACGTGGGCCAAACCAGCTCCTCCTCCCCCAGGGGGAACCTTGCAGGCAGGGGAGGCAGCCAGGACAACAGCCTTGATGCGGAAGGGGCTCGACTTCCCTGGGGAAGAGCTAGAGGGCCGAGTGGCCCGCGGGATTCTGTGGGGAAGATGGAAATGTGGTCCAGGAGGGCACATTCAGCTCCGCCTCCAGCCTTTTGCCCAGTGCCTGACCTGCAGCAGGGGACACACAAGGAATATCTGTAGGATAAGTTGGAAGGGGTCCCTCATTTCTCTCCCCTCTTGGGGTCTGGCTGGAGGGGGGTAAGCATCCATACCTCCTGCTGGGCTGATGGTGCCAGGTATTGTCTTGGGGGTGACAAGCACAGGTGGGAGGTGCTGTCCCTTAGGAGGGAAAGGTCTCTGGTGCAAATCAGGTCAGTAGAGGCCTGCAGACTAAGACTGTGGAGGGAAAATTCCACCTTGGCCACCTGTCTTTCCAGAAGGATGAGGGGCCAGTCCTGCAGGACTAAGAGGCTCCCACAGGCAAATGCAGCTGTGCTAACTCACTCTCACTGATCACATCAGCCCAGGGGTGCGGAAGCAGAGCCTTTCTCTCCCTCCTTAACAGTCAGAGGCTGCGTGCATGGCAGGTCTGGGTCCGCTACCCCCAGAGCTGTCCTTGGAGTCCAGCAGCCTCAGTCTTCTACCGCAGGTCCTTTACAATGCCTCCCAACCTTTCAGCCCTTCTCAACTTGGGACTCACTTAAGTCTGGGTGAGACTTAAATAAAGGCTTCCTGTCCCCTCAGTGTAAGGCCAGAGTCCTCCTGCTGATGTGCAGGGAGGCCAGAGGCTAGCCAGGTCTGTCGCCTGCTCCCCCCGCACCTGCCTTTTGCTCCACTCCAGCCACACTGGCCTCTGAGCCCTTCCTCAGAAGTGCCGAACATGCCCCCACCTTTCAGCCTCTGCATTTGTCTTTCCTGTCACCCAGACACCCCCTCACCACCCAGACATGCCCTCAGGGGTCACCTCCTTCCTGGCTTTAGGTCTCCACTTGAATGACACCTCATCAAAGAGGACTTATGGACCCCTTGGCAAAAATATCCCTTCCCTTCCCTTTGATACTCCCTCTGCCTACCTCCTAGTCACCAGAGTACTGATCATCTGCTGACATACAGTGTATTTTACTTTTTTGGGGGGGGAGGAGTACCAGGGATTGAACCCAGGGGCATTCTATTTCTGAGCTACACCCCCAGCCCTATTTTATTTTTTTATTTTGTAACAGGGTCTCACTGAGTTGCGGAGGGCCTCACTAAGTTGCTGAGGCTGGCCACGAACCTGTGATCCTCCTGTCTCAGCCTCCCAAGTACTGGGATTACAAGTGTGCACCACCATGCCTGGCACATTTTACTTAAAATTTTTTTTATTGTGCATTCAAATTGTACATGATAGTGAGATCCACAGTGATGCGTTGATATATGCACATATTATTTGGTGTGTGTCCTTCTTCTAACCTCCCCCTTCCCTCCTCTCTACCCTCCCCTCATCCCCTTCCACTACCCTACTGGTCTCTCTCCTAATCTTCATGAGGTTCCTTTTCTTTCCTTTTTTTCTCTCTAGCTTCCACATATGAGAGAACCATGCAGCCCCTGATTTTCTGAGTCTGGCTGATCTCACTTAGCATGATGTTCTCCAGCTACTCCTCTGATAGAGGACTAATACCCACAATATATGAAGAACTCAAAAAACATAACATCCAAAAATAAATAAATAACCCAATCAGTAAATTGGCAATTGAACTAAATACTTCTCAAAAGAGGAAATGCAAGCCGGGCATGGTGGCACACACCTGTAATCCTAGTACTTGGGAGGCTGAGGCAGGAGGATCGCAGGTTCAAGGACAGCCTCAGCAAGTAGTGAGACTCTCATCAACCTAGCAAGACCCTGTTTCAAAATAAAAATAAAATAAGCCGGGCGTGGTGGCGCACGCTTGTAATCCCAGTACTTGGGAGGCGGAGACCGGAGGACCCGGGTTCGTGGCCAGCCTCAGCTACTTAGTGAGGCCCTCCGCAACATAGTGAGACCTGGTTTCAAAATAAAGGATAAAAAATAGGGCCGGGGGCGTAGCGCGGAGGTAGAACGCCCCTGGGTTCAATCCCCGGTACCGCAAAAATAAATAAATAAATA